>JAPDVU010000002.1:164032246-164329649 GCA_026230045.1 Corynorhinus townsendii | reverse complement strand
GCAGAAGCTTATGAAGTATTGAGTGATCCTAAAAAGAGAGAAATATATGATCAGTTTGGGGAAGAAGGTAAGAATTCGGTGTACATCTTTCTATCTCTCCAGCTCTGTGTCTCTCTCTTTTCCCCGTCCTCTCTCGGCTTTCTGGTTGTCATTAAATTAAACTATCAGACATATCAATGTAGAAAGATAAATAATGGATAAAAACAAAATTTTATCTCTGATGATATGAATGAATATTACATAGCTGTCAATCAAAAATACTTGTTTGCCTTTTTTTTAGATTTTGGCATTTTGTAACATCCGTATTCTACCATTAGATTTATAATGTTAACATTTATATTTGAAAAGAAACCTTAAATTCTCATACACATTAATGAATTGTGTCAAAAGTCTTATGCAACCTGTTTTATTTTTTAATGAGTTTTCTGCCAGAACCAGTAAAGATCCTTCAATCATTTAAAATCTTAAGATTGGCAGTTCAAATTCTGGTTAGTTTCTATTTTATTCATAAAAAGAGAAGTTTTTGTCTTTCTTATAGCAAAGCTAGTTTAGCTTGAACAAGAGAAAGTCATCTCTCTGAGAAGGAGAAGGCCTAGGCATTTAGCTCTAGTTGTTTTTGGCATTCCGCCTGGAGAGGAAAGAATTTTCCTGATGTCATAAAATACCAGAACAAGTTTTTAGCTTAATTGTAAACAGTAATTGTTGCCAAGAAAATGAGATATCAGAAATACAATTTTTGACCTAAAATGGCCACTTAGCACAATTATTGATTTACTTTTAGGTAGCACTATTTCCTTTGAAATTTTACTGTCTAGGTATAGAGAAAAGCATGACAACTTCCCCTTTCCTCTCCCTGCGGTACTTTTGTTTCTTGCATTGAGATCAGAAACTAGTTGAATACAGTAGATGAGATATTTTAAGATTATTTTATCACTCAGATTTTAAATTAAGTTTGTTATCGTCTCCATAGCTATAAAGTAAGTCTATTTTAAATTGCTAATTAACAACAAAAATACTTTAATTCCTACAATTTAAAAAATCAGAACTTAAGTTGTTTTATTATTTTCACCCAAAGTGTTCTCTTTTAAATTCTTATAAATTACGAAATTTTAAGTTATGGAAACTTTTTTGTTATGTCTTTGCTTCCTTTATTGCATTTAATGTTAACTTTTTCTAATTAGAAATATATCCTAAAATAGTGAAAAAGTGACTGTTCATTTTAAGTTAAAAATTAAATTTAGATAAGCAGGGTAATTATGTATTAAGGCTTTTTTCTTTGTTTTATTTTTTATCTGAGTTGCCAAAAATAGCAGCTTTTGCTGCTAGCTTTGGTGTGATGAGGATCTGCATTTTGTCAGGTTCTTATAAAGTAAATATTGAAAAAGGCAAATAAATAGTTGGCAGTTTAATCCTGCTTGCTCCTATGGCCATGCTACTCAAAATACTATGGTTCGGTTCATCATAAAAGCTAAGCAGGATTCTCAGATACTACCAACAGTGTACTATTTCCAAAGAACTTATTTTGTAATTTTGTAAAGAAATCCATAAATAGGGGGGATAAATGGTGATGGAGTGAGACTTGACTTTTGGTGGTGAACACACAGTACAATATGCAGATGATGTATTATAAAATTGTACACCTAAACCCTATATAATTTTATTAACCAATCTCACCTCAATAAATTCAATTAAAATAAAAAAAAAAGAAATCCACAAATATAAATTTCCATGGAAAACCAGATACCCACTGCTTTACTCCACATCTCACTGACTCAGCCATAGGACTGAGGATATTGGTCTTCAGAAATTTGAAGTCACCAAATAATACTTTTTTTTTTTTTTTTTTGGTTTAACATTACCTTTTAGTAGTGTTTTTATTGAGTGATATTTCTCCAGTTTGATTTTTACTGATTGTCATTGTGAGTGAATTTAAAAACAATAACAAAAATAAAAGCAAAAAACAGAACTAAAGCGGGATCATCTATGTATCCTGAATTTTGTTGTTGTTCTTGACTCAGATAATTTATATAAGCAATAGGTAATAGTGAGGGGAGAATAAGTTTTTAAATAATATATTTTAAAGCACTTCAATGCTTTAAAATATATTATTCAGAAATACTATTCTCTAGTTATGCTACTTGAAAATAGTTAAAATAAAAGTTACTATATTTGATTCTTTAAAAAAATTATTCTTCCTTTACAGAAAAGCATTATATTTGTCTTTTATTCAGAATGTCTAATTCTTTTTAAAAAAAATCCTTTTGGGTATAGTACTGTGAAAATGTGGGAAAACATTTTTCTCTTTGTTTTTCATATCTGTTCATGCCTGCAGGCCTGGTTCCATAGCCCTATGTCTTTCTCCAGCAGTAACAAAACACTGAACTTTATGATTGGAGCCATTACTAATTTACCTGATGTCCCCCCACCCCTCCCAATTATTGCACTGTTTTAAGGCTTGGGACAGTGGGAAGGAACCATGAACTGAGAAGTGTATGAGTTGAACATGCTAAATTATGTATTTAGGAACTAAGAGAACTAGTGATCCAGTTTGCTCATGGTTTGAAAATCTCTAATATCCACAATTTTAAATGCTGGGGTTTAAAAATATTATTGATTTTTAGAGAGTGGGGGGTGGGGGGAGAGAGAAACATCAATTTGTTCCACTTATTTATGCATTCATTGGTTGATTCTTGTATGTGTCCTGACAGGAGATCAAACCTGCAACCTTGGAGTATGTAGATGATGCTCTAACCAACTGAGCTACTCGGCCAGGGCCTTAAATGCTGTGTTTTTAAAAAGCTAGATAAAAATAGAGATGTTTTAAATTTATTATATGACCCAGCAGTACTACTCCTAGGAATCTATAAAAGAGAAATGAAAATATACATCCACCCAAAGACATGTATGTGAATGTTCATAGCAGCATTATTTGTAATGGTCCCCAACTGGAGACAAGTCAGAAAGTACCATCATTAGGTGAATGGATAAACAAACTGTGATAAATACTATATATATACTATATATGTAAATACTATACACACACACACACACACACACACAATGGAATATTATTTAGCAATTAAAATGACCAATTAAGTCTGCTACATCATGGATGAAATTTAAAAACTATGCTAAATAAAAGAAGTTGGATGTAAAAAACTATATAGGCTATGATCCCATTTACTAGTATATGAATTACATAGAAAAGGCAAATTTGTAAAGAAAGAAAGCAGATCAGTGGTTGCCTAGGGCTAGAGGTAGGAACAGAGATTAGCTACAAATAGAAACTAGAGATAAATGTTCTAATTATTGTGGTGATGGTCGCACAATTCTGCAACTTTACTGAACTCATTGAATTGTACATTCGATGGGTTAATTTTATGGTATGTAGTAAAAAACATTATTTTAAAAAACAAAATTTCCACATAGTTAAATCATTGGAAAACAAAAAACACAGAACTACAGAAATTTAATATTGGATTTTGAATCAGTCTCCGAAAAAATTTAGGTTTAGTTCTGACAGGTTTGTATTAAAAGACTAAAAACATTTTTTTAAATAACACATCCTTATAGTAGTCTAGTTCTCTAACATTTCGTTATGCCTTCTTTTTTTGCTTGTTTATGATTTAATCAATAACTTATTTTAAACACTGAAAGGTAGTATTTAGCCTTGGCTGGTTTGGCTTAGTGGATAGAGTGTTGGCCTGCAGACTAAAGGGTCCAGCGTTCGATTCCGATCAAGGGCACATGCCCGGGTTGCAGGCTCTATCCCCAGAAGGGTGTGTGCAGGAGGCAGCCGATCAGTGATTGTTTCTCATCATTGATGTTTCTAACTCTCTCTCCTTCTCCCTTCCTCTCTGAAATCAATTAAAAAAATATATATATATATATATAAAAGGAAAGGTAGTATTTATATCATCAGACTTTTATTTAGTACATTAATCTCTATACTATTGTTTTAAATCAACTGGATTTTTTTATTTACTATATATTTCTAAAAATAAATGAATTGGGTTTTTATGAATCAAAACTGTTTAAAGGTTCTCATGCTTGTAATTCTAAGTCTTGCTATCAATGTGGATATTTACATGTTAGATCTCCTTAAAGTAAGAGTTATTAAAGGCCTATAATTTTTTTCTTTGAAGTCCTAATTCTTCTCCAATGCTGTTTCTTTTGATAAACTTTTAGTCAACTACCTGTAAGAAATCATTTTTATGGTTAGTACCCCAAACACATATTTGTTTTTGGATTGCACATTGGTTGGTTGGTTGGTTGCTGTTTTTTTAATCCTCACCCGAGGATATGCTTAGAGAGAGAGACAGAGAGAAACAGAGAGACAGAGAGAAAGAAAGAAACATCGATGTGAGAGAGAAATATTGATCCCTTGCCTTCCCTACACATCTCACCAGGATTGAACCTGCAACCTACGTATGTGCCCCAACCCCGAATTGAACCCACAATCTGCTGGTGCACAGAACAATGTTCCAACCTACTGAGCCACCCAACCAGGGTGCTTAGTTGTGTTTTAAATAATAGCAGTCTTTCTAAAGCATCGGCAAATGTTGATACTAGAGTGCATTCCTTCATAGTACAAAGTGATATGTTGTCTGGGAAACATATTGGATAGCAGAGGGAATCCAGTTGGATTTTAAAATTTTCCACAAGCAGTTGAAATGTACGTAATAAAAGAATTGACTGTATAGTTGATGACATGCCCATTATAATTCAAATGCTCAGCAGTGCAAGTGATATTGGCATAATAATTCATGTTATATTGTAGCAGTATGAATTTTGGTTAGATTTTCTCAGTCATTATAGTAGCCTTGTCATTTATCTGAGCAATGTAGTTGACTAGTGTCAAAGAAAATTTCAAAGCCCTGTTGGAGGCTTTTTATCACCTTTGATACATGTCATTTTATACAGTATGTAAATCTCAGGAACTCTGTCATCCTGATTGAGTTACTATTTTTGGCAGAGGAGGAAAGGGATTTTAGGGAAAAGCCAAACCCATGATATAACTTTTTAAAAATGTAAATTCTTTATTGTTTAAAGTATTCCAAATGTTTTCTCTCCGCGCGCCCGCACCCCCCCACCCCCCCCCCGCCCCCCATTGACTTCTCCCTGGCTGTTCCATTGGGGACGTTCCATGGGGGACTTATATACATGCATACAAGTCCTTTGGTTGATCTCTTACTCACCCCTCCTGCCTTCCCTCTGAGGTTGGACAGTCTGTTCAATGCTTCTTATGTCTCTGGATCTATTTTTGTTTATCAGTTTATGTTGTTCATTGTATTCCACAAATGAGTGAGATCATGTGATATTTATAGTTCTCTGACTGGCTTATTTCGCTTAGTATAATGCTCCCTAGGTCCATCCATGCTGTTGCAAATGGTAAGAGTTCCTTCTTTTTTTTTTTTTTTACAGCAGTGTAGTATTCCATTATGTTGATGCACCACCGTTTTTTAATCCACTCACCTGCTGATCAACACTTAGACTGTTTCCAAATCTTCCAAATTGTAAATTGTGCTGCTATGAACATAGGGGTGCATGTATTCTTTCTGATTTATGTTTCTGACTTCTTAGGATATATTCCTAGAAGTGGGATTACTGGGTCAAATGGGCATGATATAATAACTTAAAATATTCTTTCTTTTCATGAATTCAGTATGGGCTCAAACACTTAGATTTTTGTCTTGCCAACAAAATTAAACTATATTTGTTAGCTAATTTACTTTATTAGCTCTGTTAAATTATTGTACTGTTATATTTGTGGGATGAAAGATGAAATGATTGAAATAATTTAATGGTTTAGTCACATTGATCATGACCTTGAGTTGTATACATATTTTATCATTTAAAAAAATCTGTCACTAGGTTTTTGTGTGTATGTGTGTTTGTTTTTTTTTAACATTTGGAGCTATAACAATACCACTAAAATTTAACTAAAATAAGTTTTGGATGAGCTGCATGTTAAAAGTTCTTGTCCTGTTTATACCTGTCATTCTGTTCCTACAAGGAATGTCTCTAACTGCTATTTGGATATATCATTCAATACATAATTTGATAATTTTCATATTGTTATATTGCTCCAGATTTCTTTTTTTAAAAATAAATCTTTATTGTTCAGATTATTACATTGTTCCTCTTTTTCCCCACATAGCTCCTCTCCACCCAGTTCCCACCCCACCATCTGCTCTTACCCCCACCCCACTGTCCTCATCCATAGGTGTACGATTTTTATCCAGTCTCTTCCCGCACCCCCCACACCCCTTTCCCCCTGAGGATTGTCAGTCCACTCCCTTTCTATGCCCCTGATTCTATTATATTCACCAGTTTATTCTGTTCTTCAGATTTTTTATTCACTTGGTTTTTAGATTCACTTGTTGATAGATATGTATTTGTTGTTCATAAGCTGAGGTACGGAGGCGTTGAGGTACGCCTCCGTACCTCAGCTTTTTAGCGCTTGTGCACGTCTCAATGCTCTTTTCTGTTTCCTTCTAGTTGTAGAACTTCCACTCAGCCAGTTATCTTTACCTTTTTCTTCTTCTTCCTCTTCTTAAAGAATACCTTTCAGCATTTCATATAATACTGGTTTGGTGGTGATGAACTCCTTTAGCTTTTATTTATCTGTGAAGCTCTTTATCTGCCCTTCAATTCTGAGTGACAGCTTTGGTGGGTAGAGTAATCTTGGTTGTAGGTTCTTGCTATTCATCACTTTGAATATTTCTTGCCACTCCCATCTGGCCTGCATAGTTTCTGTTGAGAAATCAGCTGACAGTCGTATGGGTACTCCCTTGTAGGTAACTTTCTGTTTTTCCCTTGCTGCTTTTAATATTCCCTCTTTGTCTTTTCCTCTTGGCATTTTAATTATGATGTGTCTTGGTGTGGTCCTCTTTGGATTCCTTTTGTTTGGGGTTCTCTGGGCTTCCTGGACTTGTAAGTCTATTTCTTTCACCAGGTGGGGGAAGTTTTCAGTCATTATTTCTTCAAATAGGTTTTCAGTATCTTGCTCTCTCTCTTCTTCTGGCACCCCCATAATTCGGATGTTGGTACTCTTGAAGTTGTCCCAGAGGCTCCTTACACTATCTTCATATTTTTGGATTCTTCTTTCTTTTTGCTTTTCTGATTGGGTGTTTTTTGCTTCTTCGTATCTCAAATCTTTGACTTGATACTTGCGATCCTCTAGTCTGCTGTTGGATCTCTGTATATTATTCTTTATTTTAGTCAGTGTATGCTTAATTTCTAGTTGGTCCTTTTTCTTTTTTAAATAAATCTTTATTGTTCAGATTACAGGTGTTCCTCTTTTTGTTTTCCCCCTATAGCTCCCCTCGACCTGATTCCCCACCCCACCCTACCCCATGCCCTTACCCCCCGCCACTGTCTTCATCCCTAGGAGTAAGATTTTTGTCCAATCTCTTCCCGCACCACTCACACCCGCTTCCCCCTGAGAATTGTCAGTCCACTCCCTTTCTATGTCCCTGATTCTATTATATTCACCAGTCCATTCTGTTCTTCAGATTTTTTATTTACTTGATTTTTAGATTCACTTGTTGGTAGGTATGTATTTGATGTCATTTTGTTGTTCATAATTTTTATCTTTACCTTTTTCTTCTTCCTCTTCTTAAAGAATACCCTTCAGCATTTCATGTAATCCTGGTTTGGTGGTGATGAACTCCTTGAGCTTTTTCTTGTCTGTGAAGCTCTTTATCTGACCTTCAACTCTGAATGATAGCTTTGCTGGGTAGAGTAATCTTGGTTGTAGGTTCTTGCTATTCATCACTTTGAATATTTCTTGCCACTCCCTTCTGGCCTGCATAGTTTCTGCTGAGAAATCAGCTGACAGTCGTATGGGTACTCCCTTGTAGGTAACTAACCGTTTTTCTCTTGCTGCTTTCAAGATTCTCTCTTTGTCTTTTGCCCTTGGCATTTTAATTATGATGTGTCTTGGTGTGGTCCTCTTTGGATTCCTTTTGTTTGGGGTTCTGTGCGCTTCCTGGACTTGTAAGTCTATTTCTTTCACCAGGTAGGGAAAGTTTTCTGTCATTATTTCTTCTAATGGGTTTTCAGTGTTTTGCTCTCTCCCTTCTTCTGGCACCCCAAAAATTCGGATGTTGGTACGCTTGAAGTTGTCCCAGAGGCTCCTTACACTATCTTCATATTTTTGGATTCTTTTTTCTTTTTGTTTTTCTGGTTGGGTGTTTTTTGTTTCCTCATGTTTCAGATCTTTGGTTTGATTCTTGGGGTACGTTGATCTATAGTTGAGTTTCTGTATATTCTTTATTTTAGACAGTGTATGCTTCATTTCTGACTGGTCCTTTTCCATTTTTTTGGCATTCTCATTAAGGTCCTTGAAGGTCTCACTAAGCTCCTCAGAAGTGTCATCAAGTTTCTCGGCGGTTTTTAGAAGATTCTTGAGTAACCTTATAAATGTGGTTCTGAACTCTATGTCATCCAGTAGTTTGCTTTCCTCCGTTTCTTTCATTCGTGACATGTTTCTTTGTCTCCGCATTTTGGCTGCTTCCCTGTGTTGATGGAGTGGCTTTGTGTGGTAGGTGACCTGTAGGAGGCAGTAGCTCAGCCTCCCCAATCACCTGATGTGGACGCTCTTGGTACACCCCTTTGTGGGCTGAGTGCAAAGTCTTGGTGTAGTTAAGCCTTAATTGCTGTTGGTACGCTGGGAGGAATTGACCTCCAGGCCAATTAGCTGTGAGCACTCCCTGTGTCTATAATGGAAGAACTGCTGCGCTGAAGACACACTTATGGTGCAGGACTTGTTTCAGTGGGGCTTTGGTGCTCACTGAGTCTGCCTTTGAATGTGTCACTTATGGATGTGAGGAGTTGAAATCTGGTTTCTCACACTGACCACTAGGTATACTGGCTTCTGGATCTCCAATGGGGTGCAGGTCAGCTATTGTCTGAGTCTACCCAGCAGGAGCTACAGCGAGAGCTACAGTTTTCTCCTCTTTGCTTGGGGTTTGGAGGTTTTGGAGCTGTCTGACCCAGGCTGCAAGTTTGCTAGGTTAAGCTGCGATAGGGCAGGCCTTTCTTATGCTAACGCTGCTGCTTGGAGCTTGGGTGGGTTTGGAGGTTGTGTGGGGCAGGGTCTCAGGGCGTCACTAGGCTAGGGCGTGGCAAACAGCTATGGCTGCTAGTTAGCCGGCTCTGTGTCTCCAACTGTGTCCTGTGCCCCAGCGCAGTAAACAATTATTCTTGCGCGCAACTCTGCAAGCAGGCCCCCCTCACTTTCCGACCCGGTGTTAGACAATCCAGCTTCTCCTCGTAGGAGTTTGGGTCCCCCGCGTCTCCCCAGAAACTGTATTTCAGAGTAATTGGGGGCTTGTCCCTTTGGGTTGAAAAAAGCAACACCCGCCGCCAGCCCAGATCCTGCGCCTCCGTACCTCAGCTTTTTAGCGCTTGTGCACGTCTCAATGCTCTTTTCCCTTTCCTTCTAGTTGTAGAACTTCCACTCAGCCAGCTTTCCCGTGGTTCTGGGTGATAGACGTTTTGTCTTTTAGTTGTAAGTTTTGAAATTGTTGTGCGAGGCAGCAGTTTAGGTGTTTACCTACGCCACCATCTTGGATTCTCTCTACTTGGTCTTTTTTCATATCCTCGAGAGTCTCGCTAAATTTATCGGCCTTTTCTAGGAAATTCTTGAAAAACCTTATAACTGTGGTTTTGAACTCTATACCTAGTCATTTGCTTTCCTCCATTTCTTTCATTTGTGATCTGTTTCTTTGTCTCTGCATTTTGGCTGCTTCCCTGAGTTGATAGAGTGGCTTTGAGGTGTCCTACAGGGCCCAGTGGCTCAGCCTCCCCAGTTACCTGAGGTGGACACTCTTGGTGCACCCCTTTGTGGGCTGTGTGCACAGACTTGTTGTAGTTAAGCCTTGATTGTTCTTGGTATCACTGGTATGCCCAGATGAGGCCCAGCTGTGAAGCAATGCAAGCTGCTGTGGGGCCTTGGGTCTTCTTTTCGATGTTCTGGGTCTCTTTGACTCAGCTGCAGTTTGTTAGGTAATTTTAGATTTCAAAGGACCAGGCCATTCATATGCAAAAGCCTCTATGCACAACTTGGGTGAGGCAGGGTCTCCGGGTGGAGCAAACAGCAATGGCTGACCATCGGTCCTGCCCTAAGAGGCCCCCGGGTCTCACTGTCCCTCGGTAATCGCTGTAAGCACCTCTGGGGTGTAATATATTAAAGGGATGAATTCCTTCACAGATAGAGTGCAAAGAGAAATCAATTGTTCTTTACAAATGGATATCTCAAATTTTATTCTGAGAGAAAGTGCCCTCGAGTTCTGCCCCCTGCCAGGCAGTCCAGTGTCTCCTCGTATGAGTCTGGGTCCCTAGAGTCTTGCACAGAACTGGAGTTCAGAGCAGTCGGGAGCTTGTGTCTCCCTCCCGATTGAAAAAGACAGCCTCGTACCTTTCCGTGTGTGTGCCTCCATACCTCTGCACTTTACTTCCGCAGCTCCTCTGAGTCTCAGTGTGCTTTTCTCTTTCCTTCTAGTTGTAGAATTTCCACTCAGCCAGCCTTCCTATGGTTCTGGATGATGTCCGTTTTGTCTTTTAGTTGTAGTTTTGAAGTGGTTGTGTGAGGCAGCAATTTCAGGTGTTTACCTACACCACCATCTTGGTTTTTCCTGTGCTCCAGATTTCTATTCATGTATGATGGTAAAAATTTAAACACCACCTAAGACTGTTGGATGAAGTAGAGTTCATGTAAACCTTTTAGTGGAAGAACTCAAATAGAATAAGATATGCAAAACTAAGTCTCTTAAAAAGGATGCTTATGATTCCAGTAGAATTTATTATTATTATTAAATATCTCATCTATGTACATGTGTGATTTTGCTTCTGCCTCTTCTCTATCCTGACATTCAAGATATACTTTTTAAAGTTTCTGTTTAGAACAAAATAGAAACTCTACAAAAAAAAATGCTACAAAAATGGCTCTTTGGCCCCTTGAGTGTGGCTCTTCCACCAAATACCATGGCCTGGGCGAGTCTATTTTGAAGAAGTGGCGTTAGAAGAAGTTTAAGTTTAAAAAATTTGGCTCTCAAAAGAAATTTCAATCGTTGTACTGTTGATATTTGGCTCTGTTGACTAATGAGCTTGCCGACCACTGATTTAGGAGACTAAGAATAGATCATTCATTCCCTTTATTCAATAAACATGAGTGCCTGTCATTTTCAGCCCAGTATGCATTGAATAATGCAGAAATGAATAAAATATTTCCTGCCCTCAAATTACTACTATTTGAACATATTGGGATCTCTTAGTTAAGTCTCTGGAATGTATCAGTTTTAGAATTTTTAGATTCTGCTCCTGCTTTTTTCTTTGGTTAGGAATTCTCATAAGGCTCATTCAAAAAGTTTATTGATATTGTAATGATGTAAATCCTTGTCCGTATTGCTCCCTTAAAAGATCATTGTAATCCCATTGCTGCCACCAAGAAAAAAAAAAAGATAGAGAGAGAGAGATAGAGAAAAGAAAAAAAGAAAAAAAAGATCACTGTACTGTCGTTTGTGGGTTTTAGTAGAATCTTTCTTTGGTAGGTGGTGGTCATGATGCTTCAAATATATAATTTTTTGTAAGCTATGTATTACTTAGTTGAGCCTAAAGAACAGGGTCAGAGGGTCACTAACTTGGTGTGTGAAGCAGGTTATCCATAATAGATAGAAATAACCAGTCCAAAGACCTTATATATCAAGAGGATTTACAGCTCTTGATTTCAGTCTTCTTTTTAAATGGTGTTGAAATTAATGCAATCATGTGGTATGCCTAGAGGAAAAATTTTGTTATCTGGGATAGTGATAACAATATTAGTGTGTAAAAACATCTTTTGTACTATTAAAGTTTTTCAGCCACAGAAAGAGTTCTGTTTTAATTCTTAAGCAGTAAAAGATGATCAGAAATAAAACTTGTTAGTATGAATATGGTATTTTATATTGTTGAATGTTGTGCTCATTGATGATAATGGTACTTAAAGATTTAGGTTATATATTTTGCATTGATTACTGAAGACCTTTCAATTGACATAAGAAAACTTTATATACTTCAGGTTGTCAACCAGTAGCTTATGAGATAAGAGGTTCCAGACTTCTATTTTTTATTTATCTGTAGAACAGTTATTCAGGGATAAATTATATTAAAGATGGGTATTTGGAGGGAGAATTTGAAGCTAAAATTTTAACTTTAGATAGAATGATCTAGAGGTATGTAGCTGTTCTGTATTTGGTTATAATAGCATTTCTGGCCAATTTAATAAATTACAATCTAAAGTTGCCAAAGTATATTAGTAATACAATGTTTTTTCATCTTATCACACTCATTTTTTTTCTTTTTTTTGCATTTTAATTTCTTTATTGGTTAAGGTATTACAAGTAATACAGTTTTTGAAAGTTAAACTTTCAATAGTTGCAAACTTTATCTAATTATGCTTATTTTTTTGCTTAGGGTTGAAAGGAGGAGCAGGAGGTACTGATGGACAAGGAGGTACCTTCCGGTACACCTTTCATGGCGATCCTCATGCCACATTTGCAGCATTTTTCGGAGGTTCCAATCCCTTTGAAATTTTCTTTGGAAGACGGATGGCTGGTGGTAGAGATTCTGAAGATATGGAAGTAGATGGAGATCCTTTTAGTGCCTTTGGATTCAGCATGAATGGATATCCAAGAGACAGGAATTCTGTGGGGCCATCCCGCCTCAAACAAGATCCTCCACTTATTCATGAACTTAGAGTATCACTTGAAGAAATATATAGTGGTTGTACCAAAAGGATGAAGATTTCTCGAAAAAGGTTAAACCCTGATGGAAGGAGTTATAGATCTGAGGACAAAATTCTCACCATTGAGATAAAAAAAGGATGGAAAGAAGGCACCAAAATTACTTTTCCAAGGGAAGGAGATGAAACACCAACTAGTATTCCAGCAGACATTGTTTTTATTATTAAAGATAAAGAACACCCCAAATTTAAAAGGGATGGATCAAATATAATTTATACTGCTAAAATTAGTTTGCGAGAGGTAAGTTAGTAAAAGCTAGGATTCTGAAACCAAACATTTATGCAGTTGATTTTAGGGAATTTAAATAATAGCTAAGATTATTTAATGCTTACTATACGTTATTTTTAAAATTATCCTAAGAACCCTCTGAGGTAGTACTGCTATATTATACCTCTTTTATGAATAAAATTATACATTCTAAGTTTAGTTACCCATATTAAGAATTTAAGTGCTACCTGGATTATGTACTATGAGGCCTAAAAATGAATTAACTCTGCTCTGTTTTAACAAGTGTGGTTTATGAGATCTGCATTGTAATCTCCTCACCTTAGTCCATGTGTAAGATTTTTTAAAAAATTGTTAGTTTGGAGTAATTATATAACAAAAAATGTGTTAAAAGACAAAATAATTTATGAGGATACTGATTTAGTACACGGGTTTCAATTTTCTATTTTTAGGCACTATTTCTCAAGTTAGATTATAATCTAACAAATACGGCTATGTCAGTTGCCTGCTTAAAATTCTTAAATGACTCCATATAGCATCTATCATAAAGTTCAAACTCTTTAGCTTAACATAAAAGATCATTTTAATCTGATTTCCACCCATAACTGTATATGCATTTCCCTATGTTTGCTCTATTATTATCTTATACTAGTATATATCTGTGTCATTGTCTGAGCTCTACTCTGTAGAACACTATTATTCCTCACTCTGCCTCAATACCAACTATTGGTCCAATGCTTACTTTAAGTATTCGATACTCCCAGAAGCTAAGAGGGTATGTTGTGTGCCTTTTCTCTCACAAAAGATTTCTGCACATATCACTGTGCCAACATTTTACTGTATTTTAATTACTAGTGTGCTTCTGTGGTCCTTGTGTTTTCCTTCAAGGGGGGTCGGTATTCATGGTCCCTATATATGCTCAGCATTTAGCAGGAATGTATGGCATATAGTAGGTACTCAGTAAACATTTATAGACTAAAACAATAAATGTATTTCTTATTCTAATGTTTTCCCTCCAGGGAAGTAGGTAGTTGCTCCTATCATGTTCTTTCCCGCCCTGAATTTCTCCCTCTTTCTTCTCTCATTCCATCCCTGCATCTTGAATATTGCAATAGCAGACTCAAACTATCCATTTAGGACAATGTGAAAGACATGCTTTACTTCTCTTTTCCTTTCCTTCCCCTTCTCCTTTTCTCCTTCCTTCCTTCCTTCCTTCCTTCCTTCCTTCCTTCCTTCCTTCCTTCCTTCCTTCCTTCCTTCCTTCCTTCCTTCCTTCCTTCCTCCCTTCCTTCCTCTCTCTTTCTCTCCTTCTCTCCTTCTCTCCTCCTCTCCTCCTCTCCTCCTCTCCTCCTCTCCTCCTCTCCTCCTCTCCTCCTCTCCTCCTCTCCTCCTCTCCTCCTCTCCTCCTCTCCTCTCCTCTCCCTCTCCCTCTCCTCTTTTTGTAGCATGCCTGCTTGTGCATGTCCTAAAGGGATTATCTAATGGGGGAAATAATTTTATAATTATTGATATTCTTTTGGATGTTAAAATTTTGCCCTATTGGTATCATTTTTTACAATTGATAATATTTTTGTTTAGACTTTTAAGTTGTTTAATTTTATTTTGTGCACTTTTTAGGCATTGTGTGGCTGCTCAATTAATGTTCCAACAATGGATGGAAGAACCATACCTATGTCAGTAAATGATATTGTGAAACCTGGAATGAGGAGAAGAATTATTGGATATGGGCTGCCATTTCCAAAAAATCCTGAGCAACGTGGTGACCTTCTAATAGAATTTGATGTGTCCTTCCCAGATTCTATATCCTCATCATCCAAAGAAGTACTTAGAAAACATCTTCCTGCCTCATAGAATGAAAAACTTTGTTACCCATATTTTGATAAGGCACTGAAAATATAAAAGGACTGGCTGTTTATTGATGTAGATGTGAATTCTGTATAAAGATGTATAAATTATTTTGAGGGTTCATTAAATTGCATGAATAGAGACGGGTCAAATAAATAGGCAAAAGGGATTTTTACAGTTAGAGATGAAGAGAAATCATTCACTCTATTTTATTTCTCCCAAGTCAGAAATTTTTAGTATTTTGCTTTTACATGTAAAGTTTGTTTTTGTGGAGTTAGTAGATATATTTCTAATAAAGTACTAGACTATCCAAGTACTTTATTTCTTATATCTTTACATTATCAATTAGGTTCTCATTTATAATGGAAATTTAAATTCTTAACTAAACTATACATGTGATATGTATTTCTAGAAAATAAAAACCCAAGTCATTTGGAACTGTGGTTAACTAGATTTAAATCACTATCTGAAATGCTGCTATAGGGCTGGTACCCATAAAAGAATATCCAAGTGCATATGTTTCATCATTTTGATTTTTAAAATATGCTATAATGTTTGTTAATAACATAGTTGTAATGTTCTTAAGACAAACCTTTTCTTCATAAAAAGAAAATTAATGGCAATTTATCTCCTGTGGAAATCCCAATTGTCTGAATTACTGATATTTTAGAAATAGGCTGTTTTTAAAATACCATATGTAATTTTATGCAAGTTGATTATATATCTTGGACTTAATAAATTATAGGCACATTTTATTATCCACTAGTTTAAATTAGTTTGTTTAATAATAAATATGTTTTTAGAGGAAATGTTGTTACTTGGAATTAATTTTCCAATTACACAGTCTTCTATAACTTACTCATAATATGCTATATGTACCTTATGCAATTTCCCTATAAAGAATAAACTACCACTACGGTGTTAAGCCAAAATATGGGGAAAATAAACACTAACTGCTGCTTATGAATGCTGTTGCTACTACTTGTTATGCATATAAGTATTTTACTTTTTCATATGCATAGATTGCATTTCTTAGGTTTTAATTTTTAAAATATATTTACATCTAAACATTGTTTTGTTTTCTGTTTTATAACTCTAGTGAGAATGATGTTTTGAAACAGCATTTGGCTCAAAAGTAATTTTCAGGATGATACACACACACAGGGTTCTCTGGATCCTATCACTCTTTAGCAGAATATGAAATCTTCTTTTAGAAATTCAAGAAGTAGGTTGCAATCACCATTTATTTTACAGCTTTGAGATACTAGAGGCCCGATGCATGAAATTAGTGCGAGAGTAGGCCTTCACAGCCCTGGCTGCCTCAGCCAGCCACGCAGCCCCAGCTGCTTCGGCCGCTCTCCCAGCCCTGGCTTCCTATGGAAGGTCGTCCGGATGGTTGTTCCGCTGTTTGGCTGTTCGGTCGATTTGCATATTATGCTTTTATTATCCTATATAATAAAAGGCCAGTGACCATAAGCATAACAACTGCAATGACTTCTCGGCCAGTTGCCATGAGGTGCATTGATCACCTCTCAGTCCCTCCCTGCTGGCCTGCAGGCTCCAATCACAGCATGGCAAATGGGGAACCACAGTGAACGGAGGTGAATGGCTGTGGGGCGGGACTGGTGAGTGGGCGGAACGGCCGACCTCTTGGTCCCTCTCCGCAGCCCGCAGGCTCCAGGGAAGCGGAGCCATGCTGCGATTGGAGAACCACAGTGATTGGGGGGGTAGGGTGGCGGTGGAGCAGGACTGGGGACTGGCAAGTGGGCAGATTGTGTGTGCTGGGCCTCTAGTTATAGATAAGTCACATGACATAACATTTACCCTTTTATTTTTTTAAATTTATTTTTTTACATTCATTGTTTTAAAATCTATGGTTTTAAGATATTCACAGAGTTATGCAACCAACCATTCTCTAATTCCAAAACATTTAAATCACCCCCAAAAGAAATCCCATATCCATTAGCTCTCACCTTCAATTCCTCATCTGTCAAACACTAATCTACTTCTGTCTCTGGATTTGTCTATTCTGAACATTTCATATAAATTGAAGAAAATGATATATTACTATTTTTTTTGCTTGGCTCTGTCACTTGGCCATAATGTTTTCAAGATACAACCATGTTGTACTATGTATCAAGACTTTTTTTTCCTTTTTTATAACAATAATATTACATTGTATGGATATACCAAAAATTTTTAACCATTCATTAATTTATAGGTGTTTAGGTTATTTCCACTTTTTGGCTATTATTAAATAACTAGAGGCCAGTGCACGAAATTTGTGCACAGGGTGTGCGTCCCTCAGCCCAGCCTGCAGCCTCTCCAATCTGGGACCCCTCGAGGGATGTACGGCTGCCCGTTTAGGCCTGATCCCACAGTGGATCCAGGACTGCTGGCTCCCAACCGCTCGCCTGCCTTCCTGCCTGATTGCCCCTAACTGCTTCTGCCTGCCAGCCTGATCACACCCTAGCCACTCCCCTGCCAGCCTGATCAATGCCTAACTGCTCCCCTACCTGCCTGATTTCCCATAACTGCCCTCCCCTGCTGGCCTGGTCGCCCCTAACTGCCCTTTCCTACTGGCTTGGTCACCCCCAACTGCCCATCCCTGCAGGCCTGGTCGCCCTAACTGTCCTCCCCAGCATGCCTGGTCACCCCTAACTTCCCTCCCTTGCCAGCTGGTTTCCCCTAACTTCTCTCCCTGCTGGCCCAATTGCCCCTAACTGCCCTCCCCTGCAGGCCTGGGTCCCCCCAACTGTCCTCCCCTGCTGGCCTGGTCCACCCCTAACTGCCCTCCCCTGTAGGCCTGATTGCCCCCAACTGCCCACCCCTGCCAGCCATCTTGTGGTGGCCATCTTGGCCCTCTTCTGTATTGGAATGATGGTCAATTTGCATATTACCTCTTTATAGGATGCTACTGTGAGTATACTTGTACACGTTTTTGTGTGCATAGTTTTTCAGTTTTGTTAGATGTATGCCTAAAATAGAATTGCTGGGGATAACCATATATTTTAGTTGTAAGGAAAATGCTGGAGAATTCAGCTAATCATACTTATTAGTCCATCTTATTTATAGATGTCCTTAGGGAATGATAAATACCAAGAAAAATTTCTCACAGGTTTAAAGAGCTGAACAGCAAGTCAGAGTGGTGGATGTGGTTTCTATTTTATTCATTTATTTTTACTTATTTATTTTAAGTATATTTTTATTGATTTCAGAGAGGAAGGGAGAGGGAGAGAGAAATAGAAACATCAACGATGAGAGAGAATCACTGATCAGCTGCCTCCTGCATGCCCCCTACTGGTGATCAAGCCCTACACCTGGGCATGTGCCCTGACCCAGAATCAAACAGTGACCTCCCAGTTCATAGGTTGATGTTCAACCACTGAGCCACACCCACCAGGCTAGTTTCTATTTTAAACCCACTGTCTTTTATTGAAATTTACTTAAGTATTTTCTCCTAAATTAGAGAAAGGATTTATAGATTATATAGGTGAATAATATTTGGATTAAAAAGTATTTTTAAAGTATAGAATAATTTTAGTAGTAAAAAATTAATTTGCATTGGCATATAAAAACCGTATACCAATATCTTTCTTATCTTAAAGGATATTGATAATGCCTTAGCACGAAGTGCCCCAATTTTTGTTAAATTCATTTAAAAGAGGTTTAAAGTTTTCTTATTTGTTTAAATTATGAAAGTATATTTTATTTTTAAATGTCTTCTTTAAATTCAACTAGGTTCTTGGATACCTGGAATAGTTTTGAAGATCCAGTAAGCTAATTGATAAAGATGTTTATCTGCCTCTCCTACAAGAAAACCAGAAGTTGCTTATATTTTTTAATTAGGATGTTTTTAGGCAAGATGTGCCCTATTACTTTGTAACCGACCTACCAGTCTATTGTGCTACATAAAGCCGCTTCACATATTTAGTTATTTGCCTCACCACCTTAGAAAGCATCTGAGTTTGTGACCCCTACTTTACTTTTTATCTCATCACATCTGCCTACTATTAGCTTTTCTCCAGGGAAAGGAGTTGAAAATACTTTGCTTGCTTATTTTTAAGAAACTATCATTTGATTAGGTATGATGGGTAAAATAAAATTAATATGTGATTGGACTTGGTAAATGGCAAAGTATTGATACTGTATCCTTATATATCAAGGACGACTTTTAAAAAAATTATTGAATGACATTAGTTAATAAAATTATACAGGTTTTGCCCTGGCTGGTATGGCTCAGTTGAGTGTTGTCCCATGCACCAAGAGGTTGTGGTTCGATTCCAGGTCAGGGCACACACTAATTGAGGTTTTTCTCTCATTGATGTTTCTCTCTCCTCCCTTCCTCTCTCTCTAAGATCAGTAAAAACATATTTTAAAAAATATATATAGGTTTCAAGTATACAACTATATAATATATCATCTCTATATTGCATTGTGTTCCCACTACCCAAAGTCAAATCTTCTTTCATCACCATATATTTGACCCCCTTTACCCCCCCCCCCCTCTGGTAACCATCATACTGTTATCTATGTCTGAGTTTTTATTTATTTTTCTTGTTAACCTTAGAGTTAAGGTTAACCATTATCTGTAATAATCCAACTAACAAAATGCTTATCCAATAATGTGTAATGCAGTGTGCTGGATATATATATTCCACCCTCCCTCTTTTTTAAAAAAAAATATTTTATTGATTTTTTGCAGAGAGTTAGAAACATCGATCAGCTGCCTCCTGCAAATCCCCACTGGGGATGTGCCCGCAACCCAAGTACATGCCCTTGACCAGAATCGAACCTGGGACCCTTCAGTCCGCAGGCCGACGTTCTATCCACTGAGCCAAACCGGTTTCGGCCCACCCTCCCTCTTTATGGAGAATTATAGAAAGAAAAGAAGTATATTGTGGCATTAAAGTTATAATAGGAAGTCTATATTAGAGAAGAGCTTGAGAAATATTGCACAATATTTTTAATCTTAAGTACATATTTTGCATCTCTAGGAATGGGAATGGAGGGGTTCAAGAGATGGATTATTTTCAGATCATAAGATATGAAAAGTATGAGACATTTGAAATGAAATTTGACTAATCTTTTTCTTCATTGTCTCACTATGCCTATTAGGTGTCTAAAGCAAAAATAAATTTGCAAGTATCTTATTGAAGCTGTGAGTGGGAGTTCCTAAAAAGTTTCTAGTGAGCAAGGGATGGTACATCATATAATATTTATTACTTATTAAATACTATATGGACTATCATTCTCTTTATTTAATATGATCTTCATTTTAATGACCTAAAAACTGACTTTTTAGTGTTCTGCCTAAAACTATTTTTTTTCCATAACAACTTAAATTCCTCAGCTAATCATTTTCCTACCACAGTGCTTTCAGAAATGTAACCCTCTCAGCTTGGAAAATTAGGGTTTTATAAATCACCAGTGACCCGGTACATGCATTTGTGCGCATTGAAAGAAAATTAATTAGAAGAAATATTTTAATATCACTATTTGCCCTTTCTCTATAATAGAAGTGTCAACAAATTCATGATCAACAATGACAGATTGAAATACACGTGTGAATGGCGCCAGCGAGAGCTTTATATGTATCATGCATGTGTGAGTCAACTTAGCCTTTTATATATCTATATATATATAAAGGCTAATATGCTAAGTGTCCCTTTGCCCATCCGACCGGTCACTATGATGCGCACTGACCACCAGGGGGCAGACGCACAATGCAGGAGCTGCTGTGACGTGCACTGACCATTTTCAGAGAAATGGCACCGCGGATCTGGCGCCCACAAAGCAACTCTTGGCTTGGGACACAGGCCCTGCCACCACCCCAGAGTGACAGCCCACCAAACTGCAGAGGACACTGCCGAGACCCCATGGCACAAAATGTGGCCCACAGCTCAGCCCAGCCTGGAAACATTGGCTGTGGGCACCAGGTAATGATGTCACATAGCAATACCTGGCTTCCTCTCCCTAGCGACTAGCCTCCTTGGAGTTTCTTCAGCCCAGGAACATGACTTGCTTTATAGCCAGGTGAAAACATTTTACACTTTAACCAAATGTCTGTGAAGCGTTTCCCTGTGCCTCATCTCACTTGATCCTCACAGAAGTCCTGGAGCAGGTAGATAGGAGACTCAGTGGAATCCTATTTTCTTTTCATTAGCTGGGAAATGGAGCAAGTTTATTCTATATATATAAAAGGCTAAGTTGACTTGTGCATGCATGATACATATAAAGCTCTTGCTGGTGCCAATCGCATGTGTGTGTTTCCATCTGCCATTATGTATCGTGAATTTGGTTGACACTTCTAATATAGAGAAAGGGGCGTTCTTCAGAGAAAGAGGATTAATATATATTTTTATAATGAGTAATATTTTTGTTCACTTCTGAAATATAAGATAAATAATTAAAGTAGCCTATCTAATAAAAGAGTAATATGCAAATTGACCATCACTCCAATATACAAGATGGCTGCCCCCATGTGGACACAAGATGGCTGCCACAAGATGGCCTGCAAGGGAGGGCAGTTGGGTGCAATCAAGCCTGCAGGGGAGGGTAGTTAGGGTTGACCAGGCCTGCAGGGGAGAGCAATTAGGGGTGACCAGGCCTGCAGGGGAGGGCACTTGGAGGCAATCAGGCGGCAGGGGAGCAGTTAGGCATCAATCAGGCTGGCAGGGGAGTGGTTAGGGGATGATCAGGCTGGCAGACAGAAGCTGTTAGGGGCAATCAGGAAGGCAGGCAGGCGAGCAGTTGGGAGCCAGCAGTCCTGGATTGTGAGAGGGATGTTCCAGATTGGAGATGGTGCAGGCTGGGCTGAGGGACCCACACCCCCGTGCAGAAATTTTGTATAATATAATCTAGTATAATATAATACTAAAAGGTGGCCTATTTAAAATATGACACTCTTAAGAAGGTAGGCAAAGTGACGGTGGAAAGAATACTACCAGGCATCAGGTTTTTATCAATACCACTATCTGTAACCTTGGGCAAGCTGTTTAACCTCTCTGCCATATCTTTTCCTCACTGGTAAAATAAAAAGTGTAATAAGATGATTTGTATGTCCTAAGCAGCTTTATAATGTTGTATTCCTAATAAGAAATATTATAGAATGATGACTTTTCTTTATTTTTTATTTTAAAGCAGGTTAAAATTTTTAAATTAGGATACAATGCTATCTATAGAAAAAAGAGGGGAAGAAAACAAATAGAAATGTTTGCAATGACCTTGAGATGGTGGGACCAAGGGTGACTGTTGCTTTCATTTTATACCTACTTCCTATTATTTAAAAAATTTTCTCCAAAGAGCATATGCTGCATTTACAGCCATAAAGTTGTTTTATAATGACCCCTATTTAAATCACATTGCATTGAGGAAAAGAGGAGACCAATGTCTTCATATGTTAATTTGCTTGTCCAAAGTCACACAGCCAGGCAAATTAAAACCACAATGACGTCCGGCCGGTTTGGCTCAGTGGTTGAGCATTGTTGACTTATGAACCAGGTGGTCATGGTTTGATTCCGGGTCAGAGCACATGCCTGGGTTGTGGGCTCGATCCCCAGTGTAGGGTGTGTAGAAGGCAGCCAACCAATAATTCTATCTCATCATTGATGTTTCTCTCTCTCTCTCCTCTCTTCCTCTCTGTAATAAATAAAATTATATTTTTAAAAAACACAACACAATGAGGTATCACCTCACACCTGTAAAAATGGCTGTCATCAACAAATGACAAGTACTGGCAAGGATGTGGAGAAAAGGCAACCCTAGTACACTGCTGGTGGAAATGCAGACTGGTGCGGCCACTATGGAAAACAATATGGTGTTTCCTTCAGACAATGAAAAATGGAACTGCCATTTGACCCAGTAATCCCATTTCTAGGAATATATCCTAAGAAACTCGAAACACCAATCAGAAAGAATATATGCACCCCTATGTTCATTGCGGCGCTATTTACAATAGCTAAGATCTGGAAACAGCCCAAGTGCCCATCAGTAAATGAGTGGATAAAAAAGTGGTGGTACACTTACACAATAGAATACTATGCAGCTCTAAAAAAGAAGGATCTCTTACCTTTGCGACAGCATGGAAGGATCTGGAGAGTATTATGCAAAGCAAAATAAGCCAGTCATAGAAAGACAAGTATCACATGATCTCTCTCACATGGGGAATCTAATGAACAAAATAAAGTGATTAACAAAATAGATCATGAGACATAGAAGCATGAAACAGATCGACAAATCTCAGAAGGTGGGGGGTGGGAAGACATTAACCAAAGGATTAATAAGCATATATATATATATATATATATAAAACCCTTGGACACAGACAATAGTATGGGAAGGCCTGGGGGAGGCGGGTGCAGGGAGGAGGGAGGCAATGGGGGGAAAAAGGGGGGAACATCTGTAATATTTCAACAATAAAGATATATTTAAAAACAAAACGAAGTCACACAGCCAGTATTCATTCATTCCACAGCTGGCTGGTACCTACTCTGATGCCAGGTGCTGTTCTGGGCAGTAGACAGAGATATCTGGCATACTTTTATTCTCAACTTCCCTTGCAGTTAGGTGTGGACACATGAGAAAATCTCACCCAGGGAATGTGAGCAGTGCTCTGCCTTCTTAGAATTCAGCTTCTTTTTCTTACCAAGATAAGAATTAGAACACTGCTAGGGCCTAGGCGCACCCTGTGTGTCCTTCCCAATATTAACCTCTTCCCTCCCTCCCTTACAGGTAGCCACTGACCTGATTTTGCACTAATAGTTTTCTGGCTTTTTACATAAGTTCCTCTGCTCTCCTAAATAAGATATTGATTTGCTTGTTTTTGAGTATTACATGATTACATTTATACTTTTTTGTGTGTGTTTTATTATCACATAATATGACTATGAGATTTACCCATATTACTGCCTGGAACTGGAGTTCATTTTCATTACAGAATAATATTCCACTTTATGAACACACAGTGTCCATTTTACCAATGATGGATGTGTGGGTTGTCTTCAGAACTTCTCTACCATGAACAGTGCTGTTGAGAAGATTCTTGTCCATTTTCCTTGGCACACAAGTGCACAAATTTATTTAGGGTAAATACCCAGAAGAGTATGCTTTTGTCTTAGGATGTGTTCAAGTTTACATGACAACTTGTTTTTCAAGGTAGTTACAATAGTAATCATGGGCCAGAAGTTTATTTGTATTGCTAACAACTTTGAAAGGTCCCACAGTTTCTTAAAAAAAAAAAAAAAGTACTAATAGTGGAAGAACAGAAAAGAATAATGCATTCCCTTTATAATTATAACAAATCTTAGTAAAATGATTCATGGAACTTAAATTTGGTAGTGTTACTATTTCATGATGCTTTGAAATTCAAACTAATGGAATAATCTGTCTTTGGAAAATTGGTATAGGGAACAAAATTAGAAAATTAATTTGCCCACCTCTTTTGACTATTCTTCATTTAACCTAACCATTTTTTTCCCTAAAAGGTGTTACTAGAGATAATAAAAATTATAGAAGTTTAGAAACTTTAAAATATTCCTATATTAAAAAGCTTGTTTGAGCCCTGGCCATTTTGCTTAGTGGTTAGAGTGTTGGCCTGTGGATTAAAGGGTCTCAGGTTCCATTCCTGGTCAAGGGCATGTACCTGGGTTGCAGGTTTGATCCCATGCCAAGTCGGGGAGACTGTGAGAGGCAATCAATCAATATGTCTCTCTCACATTGATGTTGCTCTTTCTATCTCTCCCTCCTCCTTCCCTTCCACTCTCTAAAAATCAATGGAAAAAAATATCCTCAGGTGAGGATCTAAAAAAAACAACTTGTTTGAGTTCATTTTCAACTATCAATGCACTCTATAACATAGTGTAAAAGTTAATAAACTATAAAAAAGTTCACAAATAAGTAAAACTACTCTGTAATTTGTTAGAAATAAAAATTCTCAAATATTAGGCTATTTTCTAGAAATATGTAATGTATAACAATGTTTTGTTTATGTTTTTTTTCTTTTTACTCTTTGCCAGTAAGAATATATCTTATACTATCATCTAATTGGTTACATATATGTACAAATGTTTATATATAACTAGAGGCCTGGTGCACAAAATTAGTGCATGGGATGGGTGTGTGTGTGTGTCCCTCAGCTCAGCCTGCACCCTCTCTAATCTGGGATCCCTCTCACAATCCAGGACTGCTGGCTTCCAACTGCTCGCCTGCCTGCCTGCCTGATCGCCTCTAACCGCTTCTGCCTGCCAGCCTGATCATGCCCTAACCACTCTCCTGCTAGCCTGATTGACACCTAACTGCTCTCCTGCCGGCCTGGTCACCCCTAACTGTCCTCCCCTGCAGGCCTGGTTGACCCCAACTGCCCTCCCCTGCAGGCTTGGTTGCCCCCAACTGCTCTCCCCTGCTGGACCAGTCAACCCTAACTTCCCTCCCTTGCCAGCCTGGCCACCCCCAACTGCCCTCCCCTCCAGGCCTGGTCTCCCCCAAACTGTCCTTCTCTGCTGGCCTGGTCATGTCTAACTGCCCTCCCTTACAGGCCTGATTGCCCCCAACTGCTCTCCCTTGCAGGCCTGGTTCCTCCCAACTGCCCTCCCCTGTTGGCCTGACCACCCAAAACTGCCCTCCCCTGCCAGCCATCTTGTGGCAGCCATCTTGTGTTCACATGGGGGGCAGCCATCTTTGACCACATGGGGGTGGCCATCTTGTGTGTTGGAATGATGGTCAATTTGCATATTACCTCTTTATTATATAGGATAGCTTGAACCATATGAAATAGTATACAATTCTTTAAATCTATAAATATAGCAATTTAAATTATCTAAATTTTTACCTATAAAAGTAATCTCATATATGTGTGTGTGTGTGTGTATATATATATATATATATATATATATATATATATATTTATATACTAGAAGCCCAATGCACGAAGATTCATGCAGGAATGTGCCTTTCTTTCCCTGGCTGCTGGCACCGCCTTCACTCTGGCCAGAGCCACCTTCCCACGCTGCCCAGAGGCCTGGAGTGGCTGGGGTGGTGTGGAACGCCTGCATCGTAGCCATGGTGATGGGTTGGGTTAATTTGCATACTCACTCCTGATTGGCTGGTGGGTGTTGCAAAGGTATGGTCAATTAGCATGTTACACTTTTATTAGGTAGATATACAAATATGTATATATGTATGTATGTGTATGAAACTAAAGTTTCATAAAACATCATCTACACTTCTTAGATGGAATGGACCAGATATTTTCTATTTTACTCTAGTTCATTACATTTTTTTTTCTGATTGTAACCCACTACATTTCTTTCAGAATTTACATTTGTGAAATAGCTCTATAGTTTGAAAAACACTCCTAGGTATTCTCATGAGGATATAAATGTAGTGATTGCCAAAATTTAAAACTTAACTCTCAAATATGCTTCAGTTCACTTTAAAACTATTATTTGGAAGTGCTTAACTCATTATTTGATTATTGAAACAGCAATAGATACAGCTCTTTTCTGGTCATGAGGCAAATTCTAACAAAGACTAATACTATTTCAATCAATTCATAGATGGAGATTATTCCTCTCCCTCCCTCAAAACTTAAGATAATTGGAGATAAGAATGTGCATTTATATTACAATTTTCATATTAAAGGCCCATATCAACTGTGACAATAACGTTCAGATTTCTTTCAAATTCTGTTTATATATTATTTTAGCAAACATATTAGTTGGTAATATTTTTAAAAATTTAATTTACAAACCAAGGACTTTAGGAAGATCTTATACAAAGAGATGGTTGTTTTAGTAAGAGACATGAAAGTGTTTTAATTTCTCATTAGAAATATTTGCAATATTAGTTCAGAATGGATTTGAGTGAGCTTAAATAATTCTGATGTGTCTGCTTTATCCTAATTGCAGGGAAGAGAAATTTTAAATGAAACACTTTTACTTTAAAATTTTAAATATTTGCTTTCAAAAATTTTTATTCTATTGGCCAGCATCACAAACATTCCTCTTAGGTTTATATATGAGAAAACAAAATACCATTAAAAGTGTCTATGTGAAGTGTCTGTGAAATTAAATAATATCAAAACAGAATTCACCTTCTAAATGATAAAGATTGATAAGAAAGTTGAAGTAGTCTTAATCTTGCTCACTAGACTTGATCTTGAAAATAGACTTTTCTTCCCCAGCATTTAGG
This sequence comes from Corynorhinus townsendii, assembly GCA_026230045.1. Taxonomy (NCBI): domain Eukaryota; kingdom Metazoa; phylum Chordata; class Mammalia; order Chiroptera; family Vespertilionidae; genus Corynorhinus; species Corynorhinus townsendii. The sequence goes on along the minus strand of JAPDVU010000002.1, from coordinate 164,302,602 downwards.
TCAGGTCTGATACAAAGCAACTTCTTAATAAATGCTGGGTTGAATTTATGATAAATAATTTATAATAGCAGACATTTTGTGGTATCTATTTTTAAAAATATTTTTTATTGATATATTTAATATATCAGAGAGAAAGGGAGAGGGAGAGACAGAAACATCAATGATGAGAGAGAATCATTGATTCAATCACTGACCAGCTGTTTCCTGTACTACTCCCCCAGTGGGGCACCCTTGACTGGAATCGAACCTGTGACCCTTTAGTCTGCACACCAATGTTCTATCCACTGAGCCAAACTGTCTTGGGCTATTTTTTAATGCTTTTATTTAAGAAAAATGTCCAAGGAGGCAGATTATGCAAAATAGTCTTAAAGCATAATAAATTGAAACAATTTGGAAGAAGTAGACTGACTATTCACAATTAAATATTAAAATACAGTGTATCATAAAGATAGATTGTTTACTTTCCAGTTTAGTTTAAAACTTGCAATACTTATTTGCTAAGTAAATGTACTTCAGGATTTGATTTGATGAGCAGATAAAACTGTGGTGATTAGTGTAATCAATTGCTGAAAATTTCTATTATACTGTAAAATGATTGGACTGCAAGTGTTTTTAACATGTCTCTTATAACTTTACTAGGGGCCCAGTGCACGAATTTGTGCCCCTTGAAAGAAACTGTGGGCCGCAAGGCTGCAATGGGCACAAGGGCAGATCTCAGCGCATCCTCCCTGGCCCCCAGTCCCCTGTCTGCCAGCAGCCCTGCTCCCACTGCTGCTGTTCCCACATGCTGACAGCGCCAGCCCTGCTTGCGCCCACTGATGGTACAGAGCAATTGGGGACGGTGCCAGCAGTGGGGGTGAGCGAGGCTGGCTCTGCCAGTGGGTGCAAGCAGTGGCTGCTGCCCCATCACCACTCAGGAGCAGAGGGAGGTGAAGAAGCCCTCAGGGGCGATCAGGGCCGATAGCTGCTGCTCGCACCCTCTGATGGCGCTGAGCAAATGGGGCCAGTGCAGGGCACTGGCAGTGAGTGCAAGCGGCAGCTCTGGTGCCAGCAGCAGGTGCAAGTGGGGCCGGCACCGGCAGCAAGTGCCAATGCCAGGTGGGACTGTGGTATGTGGGAGCAAAGAATTTTCAGTAACCACCAGAGGCTCGCTCTGATGACAGCGACTGGAGCTCCACCTTGGTCTGGCGCCCCCGCTCACCCGCTCCACCATCCCACCATGGCTGACGCCTGCCATGTTCTGCACTCTGCCACCTGCTGCTGATGCCCACTATGTTCCGCGCACCCCCTGGTGGTCAGCACACAACATAGCGACTGGTTGTTCTGCGGTTTGGTCTATTTGCATATTAGGGTTTTATATGTAGAGATTCACTATTTATAGCAACTTTTCTTGATCCAAAATGTTTGAGATAAAATGTTCTGATTCATTATTTTGAATAACTAAATATACATCATGTTTAGATAGCCTGTTTTCAAAGTTTAAGAATACAATGAAATATGCCACATGAAGGCTATTATTAAACACAGAATATGTACTTTGTTCAAAAAATACTATAGGATTTTACAATAACTCATTAATTTTCATTATGAACACCTAATGTGTAATAATCCTATGTAATAAAAGAGTAATATGCAAATTGACTATCACTCCAACACACAAGATGGCTGCCCCCATGTGGTCAAAGATGGCTACCCCCATGTGGACACAAGATGGCCACCACAAGATGGCCAGCAGGGGAGGGCAGTTGGAAGGGACCAGGCCTACAAGGGAGGGCAGTTGGGGGCAATCAAGCCTGCAGGGGAGGGCAGTTAGGGGTGACCAGGCTGGTAGAGGAGGGAAGTTGGGGGCGACCGGGCCTGTAGGGAAGGGCAGCTTGTAGGGACCCAGGTCTGCAGGGGAGGGCAGTTAGGGGTGACCAGGTCTGCAGGGTAGGGCAGTTAGGGGTAATCAGGCTGGCAGAGGAGCAGTTAGGCATCACTCAGGCTGGCAGGGGAGTGGTTAGGGGGTGATCAGGCTGGCAGGCAGATGCGGTTAGGGGCAATCAGGAAGGCAGGCAGGCGAGCAGTTGGGAGCTAGCAGTCCTGCATTGTGAGAGGGATGTCTGATTGCCCAACTACATGGGCAGTTGGACATTCCTTGAGGGGTCCCAGATTGGAGAGGGTGAAGGCTGGGCTGAGGGATAGCCCTTCCCCCCCACCCCCCGTGCACGAATTTTGTGCACTGGGCCCCTAGTAACTAATATTTCTTAATCATTTACTATGTGCTAGGTACTGTACCACCTGATCTACAAATGTTATTTCATGTAACCCTCATATTAACTATAAGAAGTTAATATCTTTTTTATAAGTAATATCTTTAAGTATGAAAAATTAGCCAAGAGAAATTAAAATCAGAGTCATATATTATATATCATATTATCCTAATATATAAAAACCCAGGGTCTGTGATGACTGACCGAAGGCTCAACCAAACACTGGAAGTCAGTCTTGCAGTCAGTGCTGGGTTGCTGTGGTGACTCAGCACTGACTGCCAAGGGGGCTGTGGGATCAGGCCCAGAGAGAGACCCGAAGAGAGAGGCAGGGTCTGATCCATAGCCTCCATGGCAGCTGTTGATCAGCCATTGTCTCTCTCTTTCTTTCTGGGCTTCGCCAGCAGCCATGCTTCTGTTTCTCTCTGGACCTCTGAGGGGGCTGCTGATCAGCCTTGCGTCTCTGATCAGGCCCATTGATAGGCCTGGAGATGCTGATGGCATAGAAACCAACCAATCAGAACCAAATCTGGGCAAACTGTGAGGAGCCAATGGCTGCCTAGGAGGCGGAGCTTTTGATGCTGACTGGCATAGAAACTATCAGAACCAAATTGGCCATTGGGGAGGGCCGTTGGGGGTGAGATCAGGCTGGCAGGGAGGGCAGTTAGGGGTGATCAGGCTGGCAGGGGAGAGCAGTTGGGGGCAAGATCAGGCCAACAGGGGAGGGCAGTTGGGGGTGAGATCAGGTCGGCAGGGAAGGGCAGTTAGGGGCAATCAGGCAGGCAGGGACAGTTAGGGGAGATCAGACAGGCACGCAGGTGAGCAGTTAGGAGCCAGTGGTTTCAGATTGCGAGAGGGATGTCCAACTGCCGGCTGCTGGTGCCCATCACCAGTCCAGATCACTCGGTGCCATCAGTGGGTACAATCAGCAGCTGCTGGTCCTGATTGCCCCTGAGAGCTTTTCCACCTCCCCCTGCTCCTGAGGGGCAATCAGCGCAGCAGCTGCCACCGCTCTTGCCCACTGACAGTGCCAGCCCCACTCTCACCTACAGCTGGCACTGGCTCCAATTGCTCGGCACCATCAGTGGGTGTGAGCGGAGCTGGTGCCGTCAGCGTGTGGGAGCAGTGGCAGTGGGAGTGGGGCTGCTGGAAGGCAGGGGACTGGGGGCCGTGGCGGGAGGGGCCAGGCAGGGGTGCGGAGGATGGGCCGAGACCCACCCTTGTGCCTACTGCAGCGTTGCGGCCCATAGTTCCTTTTAAGGTGCAAGAATTTGTGCATTGGGTCCCTAGTATTATATTATACAAAAATGACTTAAATCAGGACTCTTTAAAAAAAATGTTTCTATGATTTTTAGAGAGAGAGGAAAGGAGAGGATAGAGATATAGAAACATTGATGAGAGATAAACATCCTTGATTGGCTGCTTCCTGCACACCCCTCACCGGGATGGAGCCCACAACCTGGGCATGTGCCCTGGAGGGGAATTGAACCAGTGACCTCCTGGTTTCTGGGTTGGTGCTCAACTGCTGAACCATACCAGGACTGTTTTTTTTTCTTAACTATATTTTTATTGATTTCAGAGAGGAAGGGAGAGGAAAAGAGAGACAGAAACATCAATGATGAGAGAGAATCATTGATTGGCTGCCTCTTGCAGCCCTCCTACTGGGGATCGAGCCCACAACCCCAGCAACCTAGGCATGTGCCCTTGACTGGAATCAAACCTGGGACCCCTCAGTCCACAGGCCAATGCTCTATCCACTGAGCCAAACAAGCTACGGCTCTTCTTCTTCTTTTTTTAAATATATTTTTATTGATTTCAGAGAGGAAGGGAAAAGAAGAGAGAGATAGAGAACATCAATGATGAGAGAGAATCATTGATTGGCTGCCTCCTGCATGCCCCCTACTGGGGATCAAGCCTGCAACCCCAGTGACCTGGGCATGTGCCCCTGACTGGAATCAAACCTGGTACCCTTCCACTGAGCCAAACTAGCTAGGGCCACACCAGGACTCTTGAACCAAAACTCAGGCACTTAACTAATATCTTGAACAATAATTCCCCTGATTTACAACAGTTGTGGAAAGTATAGGAAATGATACCATCTCTGTACATTCCCTTTTGTCTGTATTTTTCCATATCCTATATAATCCTATATAATAAAAGGCTAATATGTAAATTGTCCCCTCGATTGGGAGTTTGACCAGGGGGTGGGGCCTGCAGCCAACTGCCCGAGACTGGCCCCTCCCCATGGCAAGCCTCACCCCTGATTGGCCCCCTCCCACCCTGATCATGGGCAGGGCCAGCCCACCAACTGCTCATGGCCCCTCCTCCCAGCAGGCCCAGCCTGATCATCCCAGATCAGGGTGGGCCAGCTGGACTCCTCCCATGCATGAATTCGTGCACCGGGCTTCTATTATGTACATATTCACCATTTCTATTTTTCCCCTTGACCTTTGAAAGCAAAGTATAAAGCAGGATGCCCACTTAAAAATTCCATTTGGATCTTTCGGTTATATCTATGCCATGTAAGTCAACATTCTCTGCATTCCGTTTGGCAGATAAAAACTTCAGCCCTTTCTTGCTGAAATTACAGCAAAACCTGAATTGTTTTATCTTAAATTACTGAGATTATATTGTGATGGTGACTTTTCATATTAAAATCTAAACTTTAAAAACTTTCTGGGTAAATTCAGTGTTCTAATTTTAATTACCAAATGTGGTGAAATATTTTTGGATAACATTTACTAGTATAATTTATCCAATAACACTAAGGCACAAAATAAAAAAAAATTTGGCATGTTTGACAGCCTATCATTTGCATGTATTTCAAGTTTAAAATGGAACAGCTGGAGACAATAAGCTCATAATCAGCTAGTGAGTCTCATGTCCTGACAATCTTTTTTAAAAATATGTTTTTATTGATTCAGAGAAAGAAGAAACAGAGAGGGATAGAGAGATAGCAAGATTGATCCACTGCCTCCTGCACTCCCCCCACAGGGGTCTGAGCTGCAACCAGGCATGTACTCTGACCGGGAATCGAACAGGTGCTCTCTTGGTTCTTGGGTTGCCACCCAACCATTGAGCCACACTGGCTGGACGTGTCCTGACAATCTTTTACTTTTCTCCCCAGCAAGTGGATGGATAGTACTGTGACCCCAGATTTCATATTTTTGAAAAGTAATGTCATTAATCTAGGCTTTCTACTCTTACGTGAATATTTTTCCTTAGAGAATTTATATTTCTTTTTGTCTTTGCTATATCTTGACCTTAAAATCATTATGATTATCTTCAAAGGGTTATTAAGGTTATTGTTTTCACTGAAAAGTATTTGTTTTAATCTATGTACTATTTGGGTTCTGTATAAAGGAAATTATTTGCTCAAATTTGAAAGAGTCATCAAAGGCTTATATATGTCAACTAATTACTATTACTATTTCCTATATAGTTCTTGAATGATTAAAATATGTGACTTTTGAATGTGGCTGCTCTGTAAATCCTATGCAGCCCTTTCATATTTATGTTATTGTAAAAGAACTTACATTAAATTAGCTTACTGTTCACATCTGTTCTTGCTTCTTTACTGTTTCATTTACCAGAACCTTGGTGATGCAGAATAATTTGAATTCCTTGCCAGATGGTTTCCTCCATGGAGAATAATGCATATAAAATACTGAGCATTGAGCCAGACACACAGTAGGTGCTCAATGAACAAGTACTTATTATTACTGATTATTCACTTTATACTTCCCACTATGTCACTTCATCTTTATTTCCTCTTCCCATTTTCCAGTTCTCTACTTCCAATTATTCCTTAAAAAGTCTTTGAATTTCAGCGAATTAAGGGTTATTTCTTTGCCTACTTGTCATCTTCTATTGTTTATTGTTGCCATGCAACTATAAAACAGGCTATCTTTAGTTCCCGAGAAAACTGCACATGGTTTAACAAATCCTGTGTTTATTTTCTCCCAAGTATTTGCTTACTGGATACATACATAACTGGGGTGGGGAAGGGGAAGGGGGTCGAGGAGGAGGCAGTGTTTGTTTCTTCAGAACTAACGTTACATGTTGTAGTTAGAAGCTATATTTGCTGGAAAAAACAAAGTTAGTAAATTTATCTTATGATTCATTTGATGACTACATGTTTTCTTACCAACAAAGTAATGTTATTGCTTTTGGCAGACATGTAAGGTTATATTAATTTAATCTTGGTATTTTTTTTGGACTCATGCATATTTGATTTTATAGTTGATACTTTTATCTTAGTAACAAAGGTCACTTTATTTTGTGCAGTCATATTTACTGATATCTATTACTACTTAGTACCATATGAAAATCTGGGAGGATACTAAAGAGAAATAAAAACATGGTTTCTACTGTAGAAGTCACCCCCAAGACTGTAGCCTACCCCATTCTTTTCCTGTTCTGCAATCCTCCCTCCCCACCCTCGCAAAGAGCTGCTCCTTGGCCACTCCCAGGCATGGGGTTGTGCATAGCAGTGGTGCTGGCTGCCTGTACCTTGGGAAAGCCTATGCAAGCAGACTTGGGGCTATGTGGGTAGGGAAATCCAGGATCCTAGGTACCCAGAACAAGGTCTAGAAGGAAGGGCATGAGTTCTGGGTGACCATGCCCCTTGATCCTGTGGACTTCGTACCTTGTAGGGTTTGGTGCACCTCGTAGGGCCAGAGCAGGTGTGCCTGTTGCTCAGGTCTAATGGTAATATTGGGTCAGGTTATGTTATGAGTATACCTTGACCACCACCTTGCCCGATCCCTTTATTAAACCATCGCCAGATATTCTTGAGTGTACCATCCATTTCCTTCTGTAGCTATAGCTGATACAACTGGCTCCTTAAATGAGATTTACAGTAAAGGTAAACTTGACATAAGCTTTGAAGGAAACATTCATTTTCTAGGCAAAGAATAAGAGAATTTAGAAATTAAAGGCAATTGAAAGGCTATCGATTTTCATGTTCCTATCTATCATTACTCTGACATAGGATTGTTGTGAAAGAGAGGGCTAAGGGACTGCCTGGCTAAAGGAACCAGACAGCCTCAATCACCTGCTTCATCAGGCTTTTATTGTAGCAGCAGTTTGAGATAAAGTTTATCTTTTAGATACAATCAGGAGGGTACGTAATCTTGGGGGACACATGTGTCTGCAGTGTCCTTTAAGCAAGGACACCTTAAGATTAAGCATAAGGATTCCAGTAAACACCCGAGGGTCCGCACATGCACAGACTTGTTTGGAAAGGTTAAGGAATAATTAGGGGTGCTGCCTTCCGCTCTCTCCTAAATCAGAATTCTGATAAACAGGTGGGCCGCCTTCAGCACACTTCCCTTTTCAGAATGTCCTCCTTACAAACTTTCCAAGTCTCCTATGCTCCCCCACATGCCAATACTTTTGTCCTATTTATTTGATATTTTATTTAACACAGCTTAAAGACAGTCTTCTTTTTCTTAATTTCATACACTCTAGTGTTCCCTCATATTGTTTAGGCATTGTTAATGTACCTGCCATATACCATATGGTGACTCACTTCTTTTCCTATTTTTCTTCAATCAATCCTCAGTGAACTTTTTATCCATATACTACATTGTGAAATTAGCTGGATCTCACTTGATGGGAATGCATCATTTACTTATTAGGTTTTCTCTACTCTTTTTTCATTATACCAAGGTAATTAAGGTAATACTATTTGGTGCTACAGCAATCATAAACAATAAAGGCAAATTCAGGCCCTGAGGTCCTGTGGCACTATTCCATTTTCAGTGAGTATGAACCAGCAAATGAACTAGGATATGTTTATATTATAAAGCACAGAAACAAAACACAAAAATTTTAAAGTTAATCTAAAGAAAATAGGCTCCCCTCTCAACTGCTAACCTTATTTTTAGGAACATGAACTTTTAGGACTGAATTGATGTGAGAGCTGAGGGAGAAGGAAAATACTTGGTATGATGACTCAAAGATGTCTGGTTTGGGCCACTGGGTATGTGACCCTATTTACTAAAATCAGGAATTAAAAAAAAAAAGATGCTTTCAGGAGAAAGGATGATTTGTAAAATCTCAGTTTCTCAAGTTGAGTTTCCTGCGGTGCATTCCCTTTCTGGTAGACTAGACTGTGGATATAAATTTGGAGTTCAACAACAAAAACCAAGGTCAAGCCCTGATGGGGCTGCTCAGTTGGTTGTATTGTTGTCCTGTGGACCAAAATGTTGTGGGTTCCATTCCTGGTCAGGGGACATAACCAGGTTGTGGGTTCCATCTCTAGTTAGGGTGCATATGGGAGGCAACCAACTGATGTTTCTCTCGCTCTCTCCTATCATCTCTCTTTAAAATAAAAAAAACAAAAAAAAACCAATAAACACATATTCTTGAAGGATTAAAAAACAAACAAACAAAAATGCCTGGTCAGTATGGCTCAGTGGTTGAGCATCAACCTATGAACCAGGAGGTTACGGTTTGATTCCTGGTCAGGGCACACGCCTGGGTTGGGGGCTTGATCCCCAGTAGGGGGTGTGCAGGAGGCAACCCATCAAAGATTCTCTCTCATCATTGATGTTTCTCTCTCTCCCTCTCCCTTACTCTTGGAAATCAACATATATATATATATATAAAACCCAACTAAGACAATAGATGTGGTCATTCAGGGAGAACAGCATGCAAAGAACAAAAAAATGGCCAAAGAAAAATAGCCTTGGAGAACAGTTTCTGCAGAGTAGCAGTTAAAGAGAAGAGGTAAGGAAGTCAAAACAGAGGCCTGACTTAAGAGTGAAATGGTTATTGCAGTCAGAAACTTTCAAAGGTGAAGTAAGATAAAGACAGAAAAGAGTGAATCATAGCTGATGGATTACGAAGTGCTCACCAGGGTCAGAGCAATTTCAGAGGAGTGTGGGGGCAAAGTCTGATCACAGCGAGCTTAAGAGTAAAGGAGGAAGCGAGGAAATGCTGCTAATAATTCAAGACAGTTTTGCTTTGTTGTGAAAATGTAGCTAGAGGCAGCTGCAGGGATGGAGGGAGACTTGAAAACAGTGTAAGAGATTTGGCTTTTGGCTATCAATGATGGCATCAGGTGGGGAAGGACAAGAGTCCTTTAAAAAATAGAGATTCTTAAGGAGTGAAGACAGATCAAGGGTCAAATAAAAAGAGATTTCTCTGAGTTTGGAGAAGGGGAGTGGGTGGAGTTACAGACAAGGGGTGGGGAATTAAGGGAGTTTACACAATACTTTGAGTAGGACCCTCAGGCAGGGTCCACTGCAAAGACCAAGAAGGGCGTAGGTGGAACTATTGACTTTGGGAGAGTGCTGAACATTCGACAGAGAAAGCTGCCAGGAAGGAAAAACTAAAAAAGATTACTGAGAGGCATTGAGGGTATTTGAATATGAATTTGATGTGGCACCCATCTCAAAACTTTCCCTTCCAATTCTGCCCTGCACGGTGTAGTAAGGCGCAGGGAAGGCAGATGAAGGTGGACTTGAACTTTAAAATTCATAACCTCGATGGCTCAGACGTACAGACACGAAGGTGTGTGTCCCAATCGTGTGAGTGCCTACCACACATTTATGAAAGGCACCGCAAGGGACAGCATGTTTGTATTCTTAGACGTGTTGTTCTGTAGCTTCAGCATCCCAAGGCTTTTAAGGAAATCCAGCCATTTTTTAAAAGGGGTTGGGGGTTGGGGAGAAACCCGGAGATGAGATTCGAGAATGGGTATAACTTTTCCTCTCTCCAGATTCATCTGGAGGGATGACAGATGGCTGCTTAGGGTCCAGATGCCGCTCCTCGGGGTGGAGAAAGGGGCCCTGCCCCGCAGCAACCAGGCGGAAGCACCTGTGCCATTGGTCCAGCGGCCGCTCTTACCTGCGCAGAGCCCTAGGGAACGCGAGCGCAAAGTCCGCGGCGCCGGGCCAAGGAGAAGGCGGCCGGCAGCGCAGGTGGGCCCCCCTGCACCCCCAACCCCCCTCCCCCCCGGCCGCGGTCAGGCAAGATGCCCCTGGGGCTGCGGGTAAAGAAGAAAGCCAAGTCCAAGGAGACCTGCGCGTTGGTGGAGGGCGAGCAGGAGGGCGCGGATGGCAGCCACCTCCCGGCACCCCTGCGTCCCCCGGCCAGGCTGGTTTTCTACACGCAGCTGGCTCATGGCAGCGCCACCGGCCGAGTTGAGAATTTCTCCAGCATCCGGGAGCTCTACACCAAGATCGCCGGCGTGTTTGAGATCTCGCCGTCGGAGGTAAGGGCCAGGTGCCCGGGCGCAGCCGCTCACCCTCTCCCCACCTCTCCCACCTGCGGCGCTGGCGGAAATTGGCCCGGTACTGGGGCTCCTTGTGGAGGCGGCGGGCCCGCGGGAAGCGCCCAGGGGAAGGGAGAGAGTCTGACCGGGAAGGGGAATGGTAAGTCCCAGGACCGAAAAAGGGACATTCCCCGTGCTTGGAGATCCGGCTTTTGGGAAACCAGCAACCTTCCTTTCTTCTTCACACAAACGGGGCCTGAGCACCTTCCCAGACTTCAGTTCTAGCTGTGCGAATGAGAGCCTCCACTTTATTTGGACTTGACTCTCCTGCTTCCGCTTCAGGGGTGAGAGGGCCAAGCTGAGCATCTCCCAGGAGAGGGGAGAAGGAGGCCCACTTGGACCCAATTTGCCCCTCATGTCGCTAATACCAGAAACCCTTTGGTGGCATTTCCAATAAGCTTATTATCTACACTAATAAAAGAGAAAGATGCAAATTGACTGTACCTTCACGAAGCCCACCAGCCAATCAGGAGCGAGTATGCAAATTAATCCAACAAAGATGGCGGATTAATTTGCACATGCTGATGCCTAGTGGCCAGGGGTGGGGCGGGATGCTTCCGTCATTGCCTGGTGACAACGGAGGCATTCTGTACCCCGCCCCTAGCAGCTCTGGGTCTCTGGGCAGCATGGGAAGGCGGAAAGGCAGCTCTAGCAGGAGCAAAGGCGATGCCCACAGCCAGTGGAAGGAAGGCCCATTCTTGCATGAAACTTCGTGCATCGGGCCTCTAGTTTCCAATAAGGGTGGGCAACAGAGTTATACTTCACTATGTGGGATTAGTTAACATTTTCAGAGGAAATCAGCTCTAAATTTTACTCCATATCCTTGAAAATGGACCAAAGTTTGCCTTAATTCCTAGTAGATGGACCGCATGGTGCCAGGAACTGGAGTTCGGTATCAGCATGATTTCGAAAGCATTAGTTTATGTGAACGTTTATGCGGCCATGTCATTGATGCTTGCCCGAGCAAACTGCACAGGTAGGTGTGAGATGTTAGCCCAAGAAAATGTTGGTCCACCTTTCAAGGAAAAGTACAAGATCTCGTTGCCCTGGACTCCCGAGAGCAGGGGCTGACTTAGAGTGGCAGGGAGCGAGTGGCCTTTGGAGATCTGTTCTTGAATGTTGTTTATCAGGTCTGTTCCGGCGAAATTGAGGTCAAGGCAAAATTCCAGGCGGAGATGAAAGAGAGCTTGAAGTGTAACCTTTTGTTCTTTCAGGGTTCCCAGGCACTGGGGTAAATCACAAACCTATGTGAATTATTTATATTGATGTAGCTAGGACGTTTTCTTTGTGATAGGACCTTTCGGTTCAAAAAGCACTTTCACAGGAATAACGTCCTTTGATCCTCTCTAGAAGCGTCTGGTGTCAGGTAGTTCCTTGGGTCCCTAAGGACAGGATTGGGGGACTGATAAGCCTGGCTGTGGAGCCAGGCTCTACCACTTATTGGCTGTGTGGCCTTGCACAGATGTAATGTCCTTCAGTTTCAGCCATCTATACAATCTATACAATAGAGATCAGAACATCTACCATGAAGGGTGATTATAAAGACTGAGTTTTACATATAAACTGCAGGGGTTCAGAACCAGTCACCCCAAGATATGCCTCTGTGGTAGATGAGGATTGTTTTCAGCTGAAGACAACCAAAACCCTGCTGGCTCAAGAGAAACTTTTGCCCTCCCTTAACTACCTAGAAGAACTTGAATAGGGGCCTTGCTTATCATATTATCAGAGGTAACCATTGGGTAAACTTTTAATTACTGAATATCTGCTTCTATCCTTCTGCAATGGCCTTCCTCCCCTCTGAAGCCCTAAGGTGATCCTTAACTCAGAATGTCAGATAACATGTCATTTCTCCTTTCTGTCTTTGAACCTCTCATGTATATGGGGTAACCATATGTACCTGTGTATTAAACTTGGTTATTTTCTCTTGTGAATCTGCCTCCTGTCTCTTTGATTGTTAGGCCAGCTGAAAGAACCATGAAGGTAGAGGAAAGTTTTTCTCCCCCACAAAACCTATCAGATTGTGTGGAATATGGTCAGTACTTAATAAATTGTAACTAATTATATTAATACCTAACAGTTAAATGAGGGGGGCTGAAGTACAAAGTGATTGGGCCTTGGCCAAGGGCATATAGCTAGCCACCCCCCCCCCTCCTCAAAAAAAAAAAAAAAAAAAAAGCTGGGATGTTACTTAAATTTGGATCTTAAGTGAAGTTGTTAGCATACTTTAACTGGCTCTCCTGTACCCAGGGACTCCAGATTTACTAACTTTGCATTAAGTCTTCCTCATCATAAGATGACATTATTTTGAGCTCAAGATGCATTATTTTATTCAATCCACTTAATCCCTGAGAAGTATTATTCATATCCTTGCTTCACAAAGAGGAAACTGAGGCTTTGGGGCTCAAACATTTTTTCAAAATTACACATGGTAAGTGGCAGAGCCTGAATTTAAACCCAGGTTTTTTTCTGACTCCAAATGCCATGAAGTAATATTGCTTTCCAAGTTTTCCATGGTGTCCCAGACATCGCTTGACACTCATGTTCAATATTTTCAGTTTTCAATGCACTGACTTGCAAGATAAAATTCCAAGATAATATAAACAAGGGGTTTTGATGTACTATATCAAAGTTCATAAATTTTCATAACCTCAAATATATTAGTATGTTTATGCATATATTAAACATTAATGCATGTTTTCCATTTGGATTAAAAAGAGTTAAGTATAGCCAGGATAAAGTATTGGCTATTATAATATAGTAGGTCATAAATATCACAATAAGTTTGAAATAGAAGTCATTTATTAAAGTAAAACGAACACCAATGAGATTCCATTACCCATCCTATTCCCTCCGCAAAAGAAATAGTGATGTAAAGTTTTGAGATGTCAGTGGGGACAAAACAAAAATTTACCCCCTTACTAGGTTGAATACATGGTTAACTCAGAAGTCCTACCTTTTCTCTAGAGAGGTGGCTATGGAGATATAAATAGCACTGTATGAGGGGCTCTTTACTGAGGAAAACAGGGATGGAGTGGCCTGACCTGATGTCTGATGCAGCTGATTCAGGCAAATTTACTGGGAGTCCATGATGGCTGGTATGTAAGTCAGCAGTGTGATCGTTCCATCCTCACCATAGCAGAGAGGCAAGGATTCTTTTCAGTTTGCAGTTGGGCTAAGTGAGCCTTTGAGCATCTTGTCCAGAGTCAGGGACAGAGCCAAGATTCGAATCCAGGTTTTCTGGTTCCAAGTCCATTACATAGCAACTGTGAGATTCTTGGTCACTGTACTCAAATTCCAAATACAAACCAGCAAAGCTTCTTTTTTAAAAAAATTGTCTCTTCAATTAAAACTTCAGACTTATTGCCTCAAGAAGATGCTGTTGTGAAACTGACAACTGTGGTTTATCGCCTATTCATGGTCCCTGAAGGAAGAAGCTAACAAAACCTATGACTCACTTGCAGGGGACAGTCTGTGATCATTACCTTGAAACAGATGGGCAGTGATGCAAAAATCCTTTACAGCTGACATTGTTTTATTAATCTGGTCTAAAAGAATAGTTAACTCAAAACATTAATGCAGGGCAGTTTTACAAAAAGTTTAATATCATGTAAAAATATTCAGGTTATATAAATGAGTTGATCATTAAATTCTTGAGCCAGTCATAAAATTTATGGAAGGGGCATTTTGAATAATGGACCACTGTAGTTATTTAGCAAGTAGTTTGTGCCATGACATGTTTTCTTAATTCTCTATTATGGGAAAAGATTGTAGGAAAAAGATAAATAATTTGAAAGAGATTTTTAAGAAATCAGTTTTGTAGTTATATACTTTACATGTCCAGAAACGGAAAACTCAGGTTTCTTTATATGTTTCAGAAATTATTTCCTTTAACTTGGTCATCTTAAATAGTCCATTGAATAAGTGGATCAAGCAAATATAGCCCCTTCTCAATACATAAAGGCAGTCAAATAAAGCAGTGTACTTGGGAAGCAGAAAAAGTAAGAATTGTGATTTTCATTTCAAACCCCATATTCAACATAAAATCATGCTGTTATGTCTCTGAAAAATGAAACAGACCTTCTCTTTTCACCTGCTCCCTTCCCTGATGCTATTACCCTATTTCTCTCTTAGAGTAAAATTTAAAATTTGCTATCTCCAGTGAGATACATTCTGTATTTTCTCTCTCTGCTTGAAACTCCCCATCTTAACATAGAACAAAAATCCAAAATCCAATGATGGGCTACAGGCCCTGTTCCCTCTCTAGCATCATTGTTCCTTCTGCTTCAGCTAGTTTCCTGGCTATTCCTTGACCTCTGGAGCCTAAGAGCTTTTGCACTGGCTGTAGCCTCACCTGAACCTCTTCCTGCAATTGCTCTTCCTTTAAGTCTGCTCCAATATCACCTTCTCAGTGCAGCTGGCACTGATCATCCCATTTAAAATTGTAACACCCCTCTTCCCTTCCTCACTCAATGTTCCTCCATGGACACTAACATTCTATGTATATTTAACTTCTCTGTTTTGTTTATTGTCTTCCCTCACCCCGTGTACTAGAATATAAGCTCCATAAAGGCAAGGATTTTGTCTATTTTGTGGAACTGTACCTGAAACATAGTTGGAACTCAGGAAATATTTGTTGAATAAAAAAAGCCTCACAAATATAGTACTTAAAATCCTGTAGCTTTAACACAAAGTTCTAATACCGGTTATAATACCAGTATCTTATGTAGGTGTTAATATTTTAATATGGTAGTGTGAGGGAAGAGACCAGTCAAGGATGGGGGTTGGAGTGAGGAATATCACATGTATCTTGAAGGGGAGGAGGAGTAAGAGGGTGAAGGGTGGAGACTGGGAAGCTAAATAAGAGGTATTTGTATGGAATGCATCTCTACAAATTCCAGAAACTATGAATTTGGAGGCTCCGTTTGCAAGCAAAATTGCTTCCTAGATGAATTACAGTGTATGCGGAGCTGCCTTGTGAAACTTCCCAGAAACTGCTTCCTTTTCTCAACTTGCTGGCACTGAGCTCTCGTGAAAGTCAATCTTCTGTATTTATGTGGCGCTTCTGGGGAACATGAACTGCACTGCGGACTTTATCATTTCCCAAAAGGCAGATAATTGGCAGGGGAAACTGTGGCTTTCTGTTGCATAAATAGGAATTCTGGGAAGAACAGAATGAAATGGGGGTCACGGGCTTGCATATTGGCCTCCAGGGGAAAACAAATAACAAAAACACACCAAAGAAGGAATTGGGAATTCAGTGTGAATTTTACTATTGAGCTCTGAGTACTATGAAGCCCAATACGCAGAGTAGAAAGAGTGTGAGAGGGAGAAAAGCAGCCCCTGATATCGGGGAGCTGGCCTGACACGTTCAGGTAGGCCTTGCACATCTCCTGTTTGACATAAATGGTTTCACAGAACACTGACCTCTGATAAGCCCACTCTGACTCTGATGGATCAAGACAAAAATAAGAATACTCTAATCATGTTTGAACAGAGACATGAACATGAGCATTGTCCAAACCACAAAAATGACCAGGTGACCCTATTGCAACCATTTCCTGACAGTACCTTACCCAGAGCAAACCCACATGTCGGACCTGCCCCCAAATCTCCTAACACAAGCCCAAGTCCTTTCCAACACCCTCTTCCTAAGCACCCCTTCCCACCTAATTCCCCATGGTGTGCTGTCTCCCTTGTTGTAAGTCGAAAGAAAACTAGGGGTGAGAATTCCTGATGGTCCTTGGCTGGGTGGCATTGACAGTTGTCATTGCTGGATTAGTCCAAGGTGGTTTCTAAAGAGGCATCTGAATATGGTTTCCCTGATCCCACGCATCCTCTATTTTAATATTTTGATGCTCTGATCATATGTATCTCCAAAAAAAAAAAAAAAAATCCTTCAGGGCTCTCAAGTACTTACAATACCACGAACTGGGTGGGTCACACACAACAAAAAGTATTGCTCATGACACCAGCATGGTCACCTGGTGAGGGCCCACTTTCTGGAACATAAGCGATGCCTTCTTGTTATGTCCTCACATGGTGGGAGGGGCTGGTCTCTCTGGAACCTCTCTGATGAAGCACTCACACTTTTCATGAGGGCTGTACCCTCATGACTTAAGAAACTGCCTAAGACCCTACCTACTACTAATATCCTCTTTGGAAGTTAGGATTTTGATATTTTGAAAAACATTTTTTGGGCATATACAAACATTCAGACCATAGCACTTACAAATAACCCCCTCCAGCCAAATAATGTCTCCTATTCCTGCCTGCCTCTTGAGTCCTATATCCTATGCCTACTATTCCAACTTCATCTAACAGTCCCTCTACTTCTTTCTGAGACTGAAACTTTAAAAATAAAGCTTGCTCCTAGAGTCACTAGATGGTTTAGCTGCTCCACAAATGTCTGATAAATAAAAATTTGTGGATGCAGTAGGAGATAAAGCTGACAATGTAGATAGTAAGAATACAAATGTCCTTGAAGTTGTACATATACTAGTGGCCTGGTGCACAAAATTCTTGCATGGAGGGAGGGGTTCACTCAGCCCAGCCTGCACCCTCTCCAACCAGGGACCCCTTGAGGGATGTCTGATTGCTGGTTTAGGCCTGATCTCACAGGTCGGACATCCCTCTCACAATCTGGGACTGCTGGCTCCTAAGTGCTCACCTGCCTGCCTGCCTGATCACTCCTAACTGCCTCTGCTTGCCTGCCTGATTGCTCCTAACCCCTCTGCCTGCCTGCCTGATCACCCCTAACCTCTCTTCCTGCCTGCCTGAGCGCCCCTAACTGCCCTCCCCTGCTGGCCTGATCTCACCCCTAACTGCTCTCCCCTGCCTGCCTGATCGCCCCTAACTGCCCTCCCCTGCCAGCCTGATCTCGCCCCCAACGGCCCTCCCCTGCCAGCCAATTTGGTTCTAATTGGTCAGTTTCTATGCCAGGCAGCATCAAAAGCTCCGCCTCATAGGCAGCCATTGGCTCCTCACAGTTCATCCAGATTTGGTTCTGATTGGTCGGTTTCTATGGCAGTCAGCATCTCTGGGCCTATCTCTGGGCCTGATCAGAGAGGTGGGGCTGATTAGCAGCCCCTGGGGAGGCCCAGAGAGAAACAGACGTGGCTGCTGGCGAAGCCTGGAGAGAAAGAGAGAGGCAACAGCTGATCAACCGCTGCCATGGAGGCTGTAGATCAGACCCTGCTTCTCTCTTCGGGCCTCTTTCTGGGCCTGATCCACAGCCCCCTCCGCAGTCAGTGCTGAGTCACCGCACCCGCACCAGCGGCAATCAGTGCTGGGTTGCTGTGGCAACCCAGCACTGACTGCAGGACTGACTTCTGGAGTCCAGTCAAGCCTTTGTTTGGTCATTATGGACCCTGGGTTTTATGTATTAGGATTATTCAATAGGCAATGAGAATAACTCAAATGTTTTTCAGAAGAGGAATGACTCATATTGTACAGAGTAGAGACATAATCAACCATTCATTCACTGTGTCTTCTTTATAAATGTTTGGTTTAAGTTGGATATAATGGCATTTTCTAGAACTGCATAGTGTCATCTGAGATGTTCTAAATATATTACAATCATTATGTATGCTTATTCTCCCTCATGAGCATCAGCCTCATTTTTGTATGAAAAACTCAAGCAGCAAAACCCAAAAAACAAAACGAACCCAAACATGGCTCATTTTGAGAACTGGGATGGTAATCTAACCAGTTACCTTATAAAACCTCATTGCTAGCTGGAAGATAAGAAATGGATAAACCTGGCCAGTGTGGCTCAGTGGTTGAGTGTTGACCCAAACCAGGAGGTCATGGTTTGATTCCTGGACAGGGCCCATGCCTAGGTTTTGGGCTCGATCCCCAGTAGGAGCATGCAGGAGGCAGCTGATCAATGATTTTCTCTTATCATTGATGTTTCTGTCATTCTCTTTCCCTTCTTCCCTGAAATCAATAAAAATATATTATTAAAAAAAAGAAAGAATTGGATAACACTGTTGTTTTTTTGTGCTGGAAATCTCCTGAAGTTTCAGTGTGGACACAATTCTAGAATAACGTCCAAATTCCTGGCTGGGTGCCGACCACTCCCAAAACCCCTATTACCTCACAAGCTGAGGGTTGGCCCCTTCTCTCACTGGCTTCCGGCACTCCAGTGGGCATGGAAGGCTCTTATAGGTTGCAAAAGATGGGGACAACTAGGTTACCTTGGGCAATTGTATGTATGTGTCTGATTGTTTATATTACTAGGTTACAGGGAGATAAGGAAGCTTGGGATAGCCTCTGCACTGGGCAGTCAGGTGCCATGGACATCTAGAACATAATTCATGCTGTCCAGGTGAAAACAGTAGCTCTAGACTGGAGAATCAAGAGCACGTCAAGGTGTCCTTCACCTTCCATCCCGGCCTCTCTCTCTCCCTGCTTCTTACTCTGTTCTTGACTGATTCTCTCTTCTCATCCTTTTGACTTTGCACCTTTAAGGCTCTTATTGAATCATCTTTCTGTATCTCTTGTTTTTTTGCCTCTCTACTTTTTTTGTGCCTCACTCTGTGTCAAATTCAAACTCCCTAGGAGACAGTCTCTGTGTTGGTGACATAGGGGACAGTGCAGGTGGGGCAGGACTCTTGGGCCTCTGGGTCAGGGCCTCATCTCTGGTCTAGTGTGCAGGGTCATGTGGTACAAAGACAGGTGAATAGTGGTTAAAGGGGTCCTGTTGGAGAGGATCACGGGCATGATCATGAGCAAGATTTCTTGAATTAGAGGTTTGGCAGGTATCTTCCATGTCCTATCCAGAACATGAAACTTTTTTCAGTTCCCTATGACTTTTATGCATGGTTCTTCCCTTTACCTGGAAATTTTTCTTCTACTCTTTCCCTGTTAACTCTGTTGAAAGATAATCTGAGGCATGTAAAAAACTTTGAGTTTATTTGAGCAAAAATTGATTAGAATTTGGGCAGCATCAAACCACAGTGGTTAGGAGCTTTCCATAGACAGGAGCGAGGGGCAAGGTTTTTATAGAGAAGATGTGGACTCAAAGCAAGGACATTATTTGATTGGCTATAGCTGAAGCAGTCAAATTATTTGGGAAAGCCTCATTGGCTGTTTGCCCTTAGATTTTGATTTCTTAACCTTGGGGCATTTATACTAGTAGGTTTAGGTTTTGGTTTGCTTCTGCAGGCTGCTGAAAGAAATTACTCTGTGAAACAGAAGTCCACAATGGAGCTACATCCAAAACGATGTTAAAACCAATTTTTACCTTAATTGAAAAAATAATCTATGCACATAATAAAAATGAAAAGCAAGTGGGTCACCCACTACCATGGTCCCCCAGTTCTCTTTTCCAGAAACTTTTGCTGTGGCACTTTCTGGACCATCCTTCCAGAAAATACTCAATGAATTTGTAAGTAGGTATGTATGTGTAAAGGAACATGCATATCTCTATGAGTATAACTCCCCCCTCCACCCCACTCACTTTTCTTTTAACCCAGTTAGGAGTACACTGTACTTCACGTTCTGCACAGTTGATAGTAACAGAAGCGAAGTGTGAATGTAAGAAAGAGGAAACCTGGGAATGGCAGAGTCACTGAGGTCCTTGTGGCATCCAAGAGAGTCACCAGTGTGTGTGTCTTTAATGGCAATGAGTCAATTTTTAAGTCTGCTTGTCTTCTTGAAAAGGTTTTCTCTGCTCTTTGCTTCTTGGATAAGCCCCCATCACCTGAGGTAAACAAAGGTGTTCCTTGATATACTCAGATTGACATTACTGATTAACGAAACCCTTTGGAGGAAGCCAACCAAGGCCTGTCACTGCTGCTCTGGACTGGGATCTAAAACCCCCTGGCCTTTCTCATTCATCTTAGAAACTAGCCCTTGCTGCTTGGGTGTCGTGAGAGTTCTGAGGCTTTGGTGATTGAAATGTGTGGTGAGAAGTTGAAGCTCAGGTGTGACTAATACCAAGGAGGTCCTGGGGCTTCTATGGATCAGGGAAAGGCAGGAAGGGACCTTTGACCTTGTCCATGATAGAATATTTATGGTTTTTTTTTTAGAAAATTATCTGACCCATGATAAGTGGCAACTGAGAGGCTCAAGAATTTAGAAAGTATATTTGCTTTGTATAAACATCTCCCTGGAGATAATCAAATCACATGCCAAAGAATAGTTCCAGCTTTTTTTTTTTTTAAATGGCTAAAACCCAGGACCTACATACATCTCAGTGTGTAAAAGTCACAGGTTCTTAAGTTACAGTGTTAAGTGTAAGGGGCTTAAAGGGACACACTATGACAAGGTTGAGAAAGTGGTAATTCTGTTCCATTCTTGAAAGAATTTACATATGTGTTTATTGCATTAATGTAGCAGTGGTTATGTGATTGGTATGAACACTATGTTGTTCATGACCCAGGGCCAGAACCCAATTTAACTACCTGAACCTTCTCACTAAAAGCATAAAGCCAACAGGAGGTCTTTTTGCTGGTTCTGGGTGTGGGTTGGTAGTAGGTGCTGGTTGTGATTCCTGTCCCTCCCTTTCTCCTCCTATATCTTTTATACTGTCCCTATCCTATCTTAATTTTCTGAATGGTGATTGGGGGAAGAGAAGCATATCTTGAGCATTAAAGAGAAATAAATTATCGTTGAATACCTACCATCATGACGTGACCTGTGTTATCTTTTCTGAAAGAGCAATACTTACCAGAACCCCCATAACTGATTACAATCTATCGATGAGGCAGCTGGATCCGAGAGCAAAAGGAAATTACTCAAGTCACACAGTTCAAAGAGATGTCTTTGATCTTAAGTTTATCTGACTCCAAAGCCTATGTTCTTTTCTGTACTTAAGTGGTTCTTAACCTCATTGGACTAAAAGTTCTCCTTTAGTAACAAATATTAAAAAAAATGTTTTTTATTGATTTTAGAGAGCAAGGAAGGGAGAGGGAGAGAGAGAAACATTAAAGATTGGCTGCCTACTGCACACCCCCTGCTGGGGATCAAGCCCACAACCTGGGCCCATAACCGGGGCATTTGCCCTGAACATGAATCAAACCGGCAATTTCTCTATGCATGAAATGATGCTCAACCAACTGAGCCACACCGGCCATGGCATCAAATATTTTATGGCACCACTTTTACTATCCGGAAATAAAGTTTTAAATAATATTACTTACCTATACACATAATTTTAAAAAATTAATGTATGTCTTACCTCTAATATTAGAAATAAATATGGATTTTAATAGGCAAATACTTGGAAAAATCTATCTTAGAAGACATAATGCAGCAGTCAGGTGCTTGTACCTAACTTCTAGTGAATAAGTTTGGATTTAAGCAGAGTAAGAGCTTCCGTGCTACCTTGGGAGGGCTCCATATGGCGTTGTTCTCAGTTCCCACGTAGCTTAAAGGGAAACCTTTCACAAAGTCCAGAGCCCTTGATGTCTTAGATGAAGGAGGAGGAGTCCTCAAATTCCTTGCAGCAGGAACCCACTTAGGTGGCACCAACCTTGACTTCTAAATGGAGCAGCACATCTACAAAAGGAAGTGTGATGGCATCCACAGCAGGAATTTGAGGAGCATCTGGGAGAAGTTCCGGCTGGCAGCTCGTGCCATTGTTGCATTGAACACCCGCTGATGTCGGTGTCATATGGTCCAGAAACACCGGCCAGCGAGCTGTGCTGAAGTGTGCTGCTGCCACTGGAGCCACTCCTGTTGCTGCCACTGCACTCCTGGAACCTTCACCAACCAGATCCAGGCAGCCTTCCGGGAGCCAAGACCTTTGGTGGTTACTGACCCCAGGGCTGAGCACCGGCCTCTCACAGAGGCGTCTTATGTTAACCTGCCCACCATCGCTTCGTTTAACACAGACTCTCCTCTGTGCTATGTGGACATTGTCATCCCTTGCAACAACAAGGGGGCTCACTCAGTGGGTCTGATGTGGTGGATGCTGGCCGGGGAAGTACTATGCATGCATCACCTTGGGTGGTTATGCCTAATCTCTGACAGGGATCCTGAAGAGATTGAAAAGGAAGAGCAGGCCACTGCTGAAAAGGCTGTGACCAAGGAGGAATTTGGGGAGAATGGGCTGCTCCAGCTCCTGAGTTCACTGCTGCTCAGCCTGAGGTCACAGACAGGTCTGAAGGCTCAGGTGCCTTCGGTGCCCATCCAGCAGTTTTCTGCTGAAGCCTGGAACGCTCAGCTGCCACCAAAGACTGGTCTGCAGCCTCACTGCTCAGGCCTCCAAATGGGTAGGAACAACCACTGAGTGGTCCTAAGTTGTTCTCCCACAAACTCTTTAACAGAACGGAACTGAGGTTGATGGAAAATAAAGTTTCTAAGAATAAATAGAGTAAGAATAAGACAATATTCAATTGACTGTTGACTTTTTTTTCTTTATATGTTATATTTTAAATGAGGATAAGTAATATTTACCCTTTAGATATTGATAGAATTACATAATCTATTAAAAGGCTGATATACTTTTTTAAAAATTAAAAAATTTTAAAAATTGATTTCAGAGAGGAAGGGAGAAGGAGAGAGTTAGAAACATTAATGATGAGAAAGAACATTGATCGGCTGCCTCCTGCATGCCCCCTACTGGGGATTGAGCCCACTCCTGGGCATGTGCCCTGGATCAGAATCGAACCTGAGACCCTTCAGTCTGCAGGCCTACTCTCTATCCACTGAGCAAAACCAGCGAGGGCTGATATAAATTTTTTATGTTGAAAATTCAAATAACATGATCAGCATTGTTGTCAGTGACTTGATTTTCTGAAATTATGTACTATCCTTGGTAAGGTTCTGCACAATTACCTTGATTTACAAAGGCAGCCCAGAAAAATCAATCAATCAATCAATTTATTGCAGTTAAAGAGAAAGAGGAAGAAAGAGAGGGGGGGAAAGAGAGAGAGAGAGAGAGAGAGAGAGAATGAGATATTTGTTGTTCTACTTTTCTACTTGATTGGGGATTTAACCTGTTACTTTGGTATATCAGGACATCGCTACCTGGACTTCAGGAAAATTCTTAACAAAATATACTTTGTAACACAGAATTAGGGTCTAGGCTTATATAATTATACTAGAGGCTGGGTGCATGAAATTTGTGCATGGGGGATGGCTGTGGGTCCCTCAGCCCGGCCTGCACCCTCTCACAATCTGGGACTGCTGGCTCCTAACTGCTTACCTGCCTGCCTGATCACCCCTAACCACTCTGCCTGCCTCCCTGATCGCCCCTAACTGCTCTCTGGGGGCTGGGGCCAGCCGGGTTGAGGGGCCCTGGTCATTCTGGTCTCTGGTCATTCTGGTCATTCCACCATTTTGGTCGCTGGGCTTTTATTATATAGGATACATTTATTTTCTATTCCCAACATGACTCTCTAGTAGGACATTTGAAAATCATGTGGAATGCCAGACAGTTCTTCACTAAGTGGGGCATCTGAGTGATAGAGCTCATACAGTCTTCTTATCTCATCCCTTGTCTCTCCCAAATGCCATTGGTGTCACACAATCATTGTAACAACAAAAAAGCTACCACAGAATTTCCATATGCTTCATTTGAGGCCAATATCACCCTATCCCCTAGCAATATTGCTTTATGCCAGGTTGCCTGAGGTTAAGTCCTTGCTCTACACTGTGAAGTTAGGAGGTAAGGGGAAAAAAGTGGGAAAGCAAAAGAAAGGTTTGGAAACAAGTAGAAAGACCTCCTGATGGTTTTATAGTTTTGTTTTAGCATCAGTATTCTAGGATTGTAATTATACAGAGTGGAACATGTGGTTGGTTTGTTAAATTTGTGATGTTTCAAAACTTGTGACAATTTCACAGGTTTACTGGGTCCTATGATAGATAAGAGAGTCAGGGCGGTATATAGAAAAGCTTTGAGGTCAGTCCAGTGGGGAGGTAGATTTTAGGGTAGGATGGCATGCCCTGGGTTTGATCCTAGAGATGTCACTATATAGCCTCAATTTCTGAGTGGGAAAATATAAAAATAATGTATTTTAGGTGAGAGGTTTGCGACCCAGGAGACAAAACACAGAGAGTCCAGGCGATTAGAAAGGGGGGGTTTTAATCTTGTGCTCCCGGGTGAAATTCGCTGGTCCGAGGGTGGGCCAGGGAAGTTCACACCAAAAAGGGGGCATAGGTACTTCTTTTATACAGCTGTTTAGTGAGGGGAGGGCGGAGGGCATGAGAGGTGTGGAATTCGCCTTGGGCCAGGGGTCTAGGAAGGCGCCAGTTATCTCTGTCATCATCTACCTTGCAGATGCATGCATAGGCTCTGGACTTCCTCCCCTGTCTTGACCTAACATCCCAGCCTTTTGGTGATAGGGGTTGCCGAAATCAACCTGGCTACTTCCTGCTGACCTGGGGCGAAGAGGGTGGAGGATGTTAAAGGCCAGGGTCAGGAAAAAGCAGGTTGGAGGGCAGCCGAGTGTAGGGGTGGAGCAGGAGCTGGTTCACAGTCATCCGAGACATTTCCGCGATCCGGGAGCAGATGAATTTGAGGAGGCAGGGAGCTGGGGAAAAAAAGACACAGATGAGAATTAGTGTCTTTTCAAGGGTAGGATCCAGGTAGCTAAAGGGGTTTGGAGCCAGCCGAAAAGAGAGTTATCCTGGGAGTGTCTTGCACGTAATTCTTCACTCAGCGTAGTCAGGGTCTGCAGGTTCTGTTCCACCACTCTGGACTCGTTGATGTAGTAGCAGCATTCTTCTTGAAGGAACATGCAGGTTCCTCCTTTTTCCTCAGTAAGAAGGTCTAGGGCCTGTTGGTTCTGCAGGGCTATTTGGGCTACCGATGTTACTTGCCGCTGCAGGGAAGCTAAGGAGGCAGTAGTAGACTCCAAGGCTATTTGGAGTTTGTCATTGAAATCCTGAGCAGAGATTATGCTGTTCCCGAGAGCCCCCCCAGCTTGGCCTATGGAGGCAGCGATACTTACCCTCAACATGACAGGGAGGAAGGTGGCCCGGCGGGCCCAGGGGTGGGATGAAAGGAGCAACCAGGCAAGTACCGACTCTCCATACAAGGTTAATTGGGGAACTACTGTGACCACGAAGCAAGGCCCGGGGTCAGAGGAGTTGATGCAGTTGCTTAAGGTGCTGTTGCACCAAAAGAAGGTACCCGGGCTGGCCTTGGTGGGACTGGCTGCAGTGTGGTTTTGGGTACAGTTCCAGGTCACCCGTCCCACAGTTACCGGGTTGCTGGTCTGGTAGCATATCCACGGGGGCAAGGTGGGTGCTGAAGTTTCGGGTTCCCAGAGGGGAATGCCAGCCAGGGGAGGCTGACATTCACTGTGTCCTTGGGTTCCTGGAGGAGCCATGAGTGAGACGGCAGCCAGCAAAGGTCTTTGGAGAGAGACACATAGAAAGCAGCGCAAGACATTGGACAGGGTGCGGGTCTCGTTAAGGAATAGTAGAGTGTGTTGGATAAGTTGGAGCCAAGAAGACAGGACTTCTACCCGGGGGGAATCAGGCAGCTTCCCTTTAAGGGAATGTTCAGCCTGTAGGATGCTGTTAGAGACCTGGATTTGGGCCTCCTGGGCCATGACATATTCCCAGGAGATGTAGGTGGTCCCTAAAGGGGTCGAACTCCAACCACTCCCATATAGTTTTCCCATAACGCCTGCAACCCATCGCTGGTACCAGGGGTCCCGAACCCTGATGTTGAAGGTCCCGTCCTTCCAGAAAAAGGGGCCAGACCTGAGTTCATTGTAGGCATCATGGATGACACAGCCTGACCAGCGGCAACCCCCATAGGTGTTGATGTCTCGATTACACCTGTCTGGGTTCTGTTGGTCGTAAGCAAAACAGGCATATGGTCGGCCACTGTTGGACACTGACTGGAGGTCGACAGCAATCAGGATCTCCGCCTGGCATCCGACCAGAGGGCAGTCCTGAGATCCCACCTGCCGGGTGACTTGTGTGCTGTCCTAGTCGTAGGTTTCACGAACCTTGAACCTCCACACATAAGCAGGTGGGGGTGGGTGTAGGTTGCCCAGGGCCGGGAGGAGAAGGAGGAGGGGGAGGGCAGCTAAAGTGGACCCTAGTGGGGCCCAACACCTCACATTTGTAGAAGTCATGCTGCTCTGGGATCCTCTTGAGTCTGGAGAGGTAGTGCCACGATGGATCGCCAAGTAGTTTGGCTGTGATGGGAGTTGTGAGGATTACTGTGTGAGGTCCTGTCCACCTGGGCTCCAAGGCCTTGGGATGTAGATTCTTAAGGAGGACTGAGTCCCTCGGCTGGAGGGCTGGTCCTCGGGAGCCTTGGTCGGCTGGTTCTGTCCTGGGCAGAAACCTGTCAGCGTGTTCCCGGAGTAGCTGCCTGAGTAAAGCCTCTGGTCACCGCGTCTGCTCGGGCGTTTCCCCGCGTAACCATCGAGGAGTCAGTCTGATGGCCTCAGCAGTGCACAATGGCTACTTGGGAGGGAAGCCTCCTCCCTTTGGCCAGATGCAGGACCCTGGTCAGCGCAATGAGCTCAGCCTTTTGAGAGGTGGTACCCTCTGGGAGCCGGGCCGCCTCCAGGGTCCGCTCGAGTGTTACTACAGCATAGGAGGCTTTCCGACATCCCTGGGGGTCTAGGCACGAGCTTCCATCCACAAACAGAGTTTAGTCAGGATTAGAGAGAGGAAGATCTGAGAGTCCCGCCCGAGGTTGAGTGAGGGCCTCGATGACCTCGGGGCAGGAGTGCGTTGCCACAGGTTGGGTGGAGGCAGCAGGAAGGAGAGTGGCCAGGTTCAGGGCTGGGGACTGAGTTAGGGAGATGTCAGGACTCTCAAGGAACAGGAGATGGAGTTCCTGCATGCGAGAGGGGGCAAGGAAAGATAAGGATCAGTGGGACAGAAGATCCTGTAGCCTATGGGTGGAGAAGACCTCTAAGGGTTGCTGGAGGCAGATCTTCTGGGCCTCCTTGGTGAGAGCAGCGGCTGCAGCCAGAGCCCGGAGGCAGGGCTGCCATCCCTGAACCGTGGGATCAAGCTGTCTGGACAGGTAGGCTACGGGGGTGAAAGCTGGCCCTAGGGACTGGGTGAGCACCCCCATAGCTATTCCCTGTTTCTCATCAGTAAATAGTTGGAAAGGCTTAGAGATGTCCAGGAGAGAGAGAGGGGGAGATGCCAGGAGGGCATCCCGGAGGTTAGAAAAAGCCTGACGAACAAGGGAGGGTGAGGAGAGGGGGCCTATTGGTGTTTCTTTAGCGACCTGGTATAGAGGCTTAGCTAGGAGAGCAAAATTTGGGACCCAATGGCGGAAGAATCCTACCAGCCCTAGAAAGGACAAGATCTGTTCCACAGAAGTGGGAGGCTGTAGGTCTCGTATTGCCTGTGTTCGGTCAATTGTCAGTCCTCGGGAATTGGGCGTCAGACAGATCCCCAAGTAAGTGACAGTGGGGGCCGACAGTTGCGCCGTGGCAGGGGACACATGGTATCCTTTGTTCCCTAGAAAGTTGAGGAGGCCAGCTGTCTGCCTCCGAGAAATGTCTAAAGAGGGGCTGCAGAGAAGGAGATCATCTACGTACTGGAGAAGAGTGCTGGGTTCTAATGAGCATTGTTGGAGGTCTCTGGCTGAGGCCTGGACAAACAGATAAGGGCTGTCTCTGAACCCCTGGGGCAAAACCGTCCAAGTGAGTTGGCGGGATATCTGTTTGTCTGGGTCCACCCAAGTAAATGCAAACAGATGGTAAGAGTCTGGATCCAGAGGGATGGTAAAGAAGGCGTCCTTGAGGTCAAGGACAGAAAAGTGGGTTATAGGGCTATCGTTGAGGAGACAGGGAAGGGGCCTGGTGGCCAGTGGGCAGGTGGATTTGCCATCAATACCCATGACCGAGATCGTGGAAGGCCCGGAAAAGGAGGGCAGGACAGAGAAGGTAGCCCCTGTATCAATCAGGAAGGAGATCTGCTTACCCGCTACCTTGAGCTTTACCCTGGGCTCAGCGAGGGTGATGGGGGTCATTGAGTCCGGGCATCTTCAGTCTTCAGCCAGTCCCAGCATGGCCAGCGGCGGGTCATTACCTGGAAGGGCAGCCCCTCTACACTGAGATGCAGAGGGCCTGTCACTTTTCCAGGGGCAGTCACTTTTCCAGTGGCCGTTTTGACCACATGCCGGGCAGGGCTTGGTTGGAGCCCTGCTTTGCCCAGTGGCCCTCATTCCCGCACTTGAAGCATCCTCCAGGTGGCGCTCGTCCTCTCGTTGCACCCCCACCATGCAGAGTCCCCTTTGGACCATGCATGGCTGCCGTCCACCTCAAGGTAACAAGGCTTGGGTTTGCAGACTCACCTCCTGTTGAAGGCGGGCTTACTCTGCCTGCTCCTCACTGGCATTAAAAACCTTAAATGCTATATTCACTAGATCCTGAATAGGATTCTGAGGGCCATCCTCCACCTTTTTAAATTTATTTCGAATATCTGGGGCCGACTGCTAAATGAAGTGAGTGGCTAAAACTGTCGCTCCGGCCGGGGACCCAGGGTCCAGACGAATAAAGCCTCAGTCAGCCTGTTAAGGAAGACTGCGGGTCCCTGAGTAACTTCCCTCAGCTTGTCAAAATTAACTACCTTGTGGGAGATGGCCTGTAGGCTGGCTATGAGGCATTGGAGCATCTAGTTGCGACATCGGCGCCCATCTCGCCCTTTGCGGGTATCTAGTTGGTACTCCCAGCCTGGTTCCTGACAAGGAATGGCCTGGGCCCCCACCAGCATAGAGGCATCTGTAAGGGGATCTGATCTGCATGGTCCATCGCTGCTCCTAAGACCCTTTCCCTTTCATCTGATGTTAGGGTGGAAGAAAGAATGACATGGATGTCATGCCAGGTGAGGTTGTAGGCCTGAAAGAGGTATCGAAATTCCTTGACGAATGCGATGGGGTTGGCAGAAAAGGACCCCAGCTGCTTCTCAATCTGGGAGAAATCTGACAGAGAGAAGGGAACATGGACTCTGATCACTCCCTCAGCCCCTGCAACTTCCCGGAGAGGGCAGAGGAGAGGAGGAGCCCGAGAGCGGGTGTGCCTGCTGACTGGGGAAGCAGGTGGGGGTAGGGGAAGGGGAGGGTCAGCAAGTAAGGGAGAGGGTGCTGGGGGAGGGGACAGCGGAGGGAGGTTGGGGAGTGAGGATGGGGGAAGGGTGCGAACTGGAGGTACGGCAGAAGAAGCTGTGGAGTAAGGAGGCGGGCGAGTCGGAGGGGAGGAAAGATTCTCAGGGAGTTCAGGTAAGGCAGAAAGTGGGGGGGGGGTGTCGGTAGGCAGAGGAGGTTTCTCACGAGCTAGGAGAACCTGGGCTGTGGAACAGGAGGAGCAGAGGGAGGGACAGGAGCACAGATAGAAAAAGGACTGGAAATATGGAACCTCAGGCCACTTCCTGGCTCATTGGCAGTATTTACTGAGGTCAGTTAGGATGCTGAGGTTGAAAGTTCCATTCTCAGGCCATTTTGACCCATGGTCTAATTCATACTGAGGCCATGCCACGTTACAGAAGTAAATGAGGCGTTTAGGACGCAGATCTTGGGACAGGCCTAGCTTAGCCAGATTGCACCCTAGAGGTGTCTTAGGATCAGATTTGGATTTTTTATTGCCCATACTGAAGCCTAGGGCCAGTAGCGAAGGCCCAAGGACTGGTGTCCCAATCGTTGAGCCAAGGGAACGGACGGGGAACCCAAGGGACAGCAGGGGACGTCTCCCCTATCCCCTGGGGTCCGGAGTGAGGCCCAAAGGCCGGAAAACCGAGGGTGGCAGGAACGTCTCCACTGCCTCCCCAGGTTCAGAACCCCTCCTGGAGGGGCCTGGAAGGCAATCTCTGACACGGTTTACGGACAGAGACGCCAGAAGAACGACTGCTAGGAATCAATAAGGGCTGGGACTTACCTGCTGATGCTGCCAGCCAGGAGGAGACAAGGGGGGGGCTGGTGTACCCCAGACCGTGCACAGTCAAATGGGATACTCGCACCCCTTCCGGGTTTTGGCACCAAATGAGAGGTTTGCGACGCAGGAGACAAAACACGGAGAGTCTGGGCGATTAGAAAGGGGGGTTTTAATCTTGCGCTCCTGGGTGAAATTCGCTGGTCCGAGGGTGGGCCAGGGAAGTTCGCGCCAAAAAGGGGGTGTAGGCACTTCTTTTATACAGCTGTTTAGTGAGGGGAGGGCGGAGGGCATGAGAGGTGTGGAATTCGCCTTGGACCAGGGGTCTAGGAAGGCGCCAGTTATCTCTGTCATCATCTACCTTGCAGATGCATGCATAGGCTCTGGACTTCCCCCCTGCCTTGACCTAACAATAGGATTGTTGTGAGAATTGAATGTAGTCACATGTTAGATATCTAGAACAATGGTTCAATAAATGTTACTTCTCTTTCTAAAAAAAAAGTGGGTTTTTTTTTTTTTTTTGGTCAATTTATATATATTTGCATTTTTTTCTTATAATTTTTCTCTTCTGGCTCTCTATAATTTTCATTCTCCTACCCTTTGCCTAACCCCAGGAAATAAAGAAAACAAATTTAAAACTATATCTCTATACAGGATCCTTAAACTAAGTTCTCAGTGTGGGATTCTATTTTATGGTAACTATTCTGGACTCTTCTGATGAGGCTTCTTCAGGACAGTGTAGTAGAAACCTAATAAACCATTTCCATCAACAAAATGGAAGATCCTAATTAAACTTGAGAAATATTGAATATACCACTTTAGTCAGAATTGTCTTGCATTGCATTTGTCAGTGCTTATTTCTCTTGATCCAAAAATAACTCTTTAGTAAAACCCATATATTTTTTTAGGAAAAAACATATTTTTGTTCATTTCAGAGAGGAAGGGAGAAGGAGAGAGAGATAGAGACACCAATGATGAGAGAGAATCATCGATCAGCTGCCTCCTGCACACGCACACCTCACCACCACCACCCACCCCCCCCCCCCCAACACACACACTGGAGATTGAGCCCACAATGTGGGCCTGTGTCCTTACTGGGAATTGAACCGTGACCTCCTGGTTCATAGGTCAAGCCACCCCATTCAGCCCCCCTATTTCTTTGTATCCTATTTCTATGCATAGAAAATTGCTGTGACATGCTTTATCTCAGCATTTAATTCTATTATTCTACTCTCTTTTCCCCACTGAACATTTAGAGCTCATTTTCAATTCTCCCCACACTTATTAAGTCTCCTAGAATCTTAATTGTGCTCAAGTCACAGACACTGATTTTTTGCTTTTGCTGAAAATTACTTAGATGCTAAGGGACAGAAAAACTCCACCATTCCTTTTTCTCAACATTCAAATCCTGTGTTTTTATTTTTATTTTAAAATCTCATGTTGTCTTAATCTTACCACTCTGAAATGGGAACATGTTTATTTGATCAGACAGAGGATGCATTCAAAATAGGTGGCCCCATAATTTATATTCCAAACCCAGACCCTTCAGAGAGTGAAAGGGGTAACTCACTGGGACCTGTGCCATCCTCAGTATAGCCAAATTGCCCACTAAAAAAGGAGAAAGAAGAAAAATATGTGAGAAGGTTTATCATCCATTTGTTAATTAAGCACCAACAATGCACAAGCCCAGTTTCCTGGGCAGTAAGGAAGGTTTTGAACTGTAGGCATTTAGGGATGAGGTGGGGAGAGGAGAGTGTGGTCATAAAAATAGAAGCAGGTAGTGAGAGCGCAGTGTCAGCACCGAGCCTGGAGCCAGGGGACTCTGGTACTCCTTGTCCTGGCTCTGGAGTGGTGACACATTCCTGGGAGTTGGGATGGAGTCCTGGGAGAGCCTGCCAGCTTCTTCAGGAAGCCCCCTGACACTGCTGGGTCCCCCTCCCCTCTTTCTCTACCTGCCCAGTCCCAGGAGTCTCACAGGCAGGCATGGCAGGAATGTTGGCATGCAGGGGGTGGGAAGAAGTGGCTCAGAGTGGGGAACGGGAGCTAGTAAGAACTCCAAGCAAAGGTGACAGTTTTCCACCAGGGCTGTGCCTGGGTGTCTCCGATTCTGTGACAGAATTCTATTTTTGGCAGCTCCTCTCCGCCTCTTCCAGGCCTCAGTTCTTGGGGCTCTCTATCCCTGGGGTGGCGGATAGTTCAAAACTGGGTGACCTTGAGCCTAAAAGGCCAAACATTCTCCAGATTTAGGGCTAAACTCACTGTGTTACACTGGCCCTGCCCATTGGCATATTTTTTAATGCTTCTCAAGTTTTCTAATGCACAATTTAAGGGTTTATGGTAGTCAGTGAGCTAGCCTCCACGCCCCTCCCTCACCTCTTTGTCACCTCTCACCTAGGGAACCCTGTAGTACATTTTCCTTTGTCACCTCTTACCCTATCACTCTATAGTACATTTTCTTTCAGGTGTCCTAGTTTTAGAAGAAAAAATCAATTTCAATCTTTCTCTCTCAAGAAGTTTATAGTTTCACACATGGCCCAGTTTTTCCCACAAAGTGCTCATCTCTATTGTCAGAAATTTTGTTCTAGGAAATAGTAAGAAATAGACTACCCTCCCCCGCCACTCCATCTTGACGTCTGAGAGCTCACCATGCTTGCTTTTTCAGTTTTCCATGATTTATTTGGGCAGTTGTAAAATATCACATGCTTTGTAGACATTTCACTGTAAGGCTAAGTCCGCTTCCTGTGCTAATATGAAAACAGTGCTGAGCATTCTGTCAAACTTTAAAATTGTGTTTAAGGACACTTTGGGACCCAACGGCCATGTTTAAATAAATTATATTTGTGTATTTATTTGGTAAACTGGAATGTTTGACCATAGGTCTCTTTACTAGTAACGATAATCATAATATCATGTTTCACAAACCGCCCCACTGCGTTGCTCTCATTATTTCCATGGAGATGTGAAATGTCTCCTTGTCAGTCTCTCCTTGCCCTTTCTGTTTTCTCCCTTCCTAAGTGTCCAGCAAGAGGAGGCTTTTGAGAAAAGATGTGGTTTAGAGAGCCGGAAACTTTGAGGCTGCACCTGACCAGGGGAATAGCAGTGATTTATTATGTCTTTAAAGTTGGCAGGTAACCTTGTGGCATTATTAGACTAGGATGGAGCTCAGATAACTCCTCTGACTGGAAGAATATTGTGGAAGAGGATGCTATTTATAGCGACACACATTGGATTTATCTTACTTGTTGGGTTAGTGTCTGTGTAATGTCCACAAAGGCAAGACTAAATCCTATACCCTATTCCTTTAACCTTTTCTGTGTTTCAAGAATTGATTGGAGAATTTGACTTTCTTTGATACATAGTTGCTTTGATTAGACTTCATTAACAAAATAAAATAATTGTTTTGCTTACTCTGGGAAGTCATTTGGTAGATTAAAAAATGTAAATTTTATCCCCCCCCCCCCTGTTTTTGGATATATTGTTTTTGTCACATTATTTTGCTTATTAAAAATACTGGGGGAAGAAAAGTAGTGGTACCAGAGAAGGAAGAGTACAAAGGATGATTCACCTTTTATTTAAGCCTGGCCACTGCTGACCCACGGCTAATTTAGAAGTGAATCATTTATAGAAAGTTCTACACAGTTCGAGGCAGGGCTTTGTACTATATCCTTGTGAAGGTCTAAATAGAGCATACAGTATCAGGTTTCTAAATCTCTGTCTTGGAGCCAATTTTATATCTTTCCTAAACTGTGGAACTTATTTCTAGATGACTGTGACTGTTGACAAGGTTAAGGCAAAGGCACTGTATGATGAAAAAATGTATTTTTAATAACGAACCTTAGAAATTTATTATGTGTATTACACTGAGATTTTAAATGTCTGTGTTTATAATACAAATAAGTTATTGTAGCTAGTAACATTTATTTTATATTTTAATCCTCACCTGAGGATATGCGTATTGATTTTAGAGAGAGGTGAAGAGAGAGAGAGAGAAACATCTTTCTGAGAGGGAACATTGTTGGTTGCCTTCTTTATGTGCCCCGACTGGGTATCAAACCCGCAAACTTTTGGTATACGGATGATGCTCCAACCAACTGAACCACACCAGCCAGGGCATAACTTCTCAGTTTTAAAATGATTTAACTGGAAGAAATAATTTAAAAATTACTTACTTAAAATAGACCAAATTAAGTAATGTTATTAATATTTTTATATTTATTAATCACCCAATACATTTGACTTTTAAAGTCCAATTATGCATAGATACTTTTTGTAAGCTGTCTTCACCATTTTTAGGAAGTGGGTGATTTACTAAATAAACAGTGTATTTGGCTCTATATAGATAAAAAACCAAAACTGTGTAGTCTCTGTCTTCTAGAGGTTTTAAATTCAAAGCTGAATTTATATTTACATCACTGGTACAGTTTTATGGGTTAGAAAAACCCAAAAGTCCAAATTCCAATTTTGACTCTGTTATTGCCTAGCCATGTGACCCTAGACAAATTACCTAATGGGTCTGAGTTGGTTTTCTCCTGTGCACCCAGGGCATAGTAATGCCTGCCTTATAACCTGACTCACAAGATGAGTTGATCTGATGCTTTAGGAAGTGATCAATAATTTAGGTGTCCGAATGCAGATATTAGGTGGCAGAGAGGCAAAATTGCCAGGAAAAGAGCCTGGAGTTGAACAATCAGGGCTGGGGTTACATTTGTACCAAATACTACTTCACCACAAGCCAGTTTACCCTTCTAAGCCTTTGTTTTCTAATCTGTAAAAAAATGGGTATACTAATACCACTCACAGAATTGCTGTAAAAATTAAATGAGATAATATGTGAAAATCTGTAAAAAAAAAAATGGGTATACTAATACCACTCACAGAATTGCTGTAAAAATTAAATGAGATAATATGTGAAAATCTGTAAAAAAAAAAAAAAATGGGTATACTAATACCACTCACAGAATTGCTGTAAAAATTAAATAAGATAATATGCGAAAGTACCTGGTACACATAAATTATCAATTAGTGTTTCTTTGACCTTACTTTTGATTTAAAAAAAAAAATTCTTCTGGAACTTTATCTCCCCAGTTCCTTCACTCTCACAGTACTTTACTGGGAGTGGGAGCCAGTATGTACACTAAATACAGCTAAGAGGGATGAGCGGATGCCCCAGCCTGTGACTGTAACTGAAGAATTGTTTGAGTTCTAGTAGTTCCTTGATACAACACATTTACCAGATATTTTTTGGGGAGTCATGTTGGATAAGACACACAGAGTTTTAGGGAAGAGTTTTGAGTAACACAAGTCTGCCACTGTAGCTTGGCTAAAGTTACTTCCTCTGTTCAGGCATTCCGAGTAAATGAGTAATCCTTCCCCCAATAATGATTTTGTTCTTAGTTTCAGGTTGTTTGTAATTCCTGATGTTTTAAGGGTAATCAACCAGACAGAGGTAAGGTAACTTTTTTCCCCCCTCTTTTTGAGAAAAAGTCTTTGAGACTTAGATAATAAAAACAGCTCAGATAAAAATATTGGTCATTAACAAAGGAAATACAATCCAAGTGGTTTTCTTGGGTATAAAGGTGTGGTATTAACTTCTGATGAAAGTATGGCTTTGTTAATTACCAGGTTTATTATTATTATGCACTTCCTTTTCTTTGTTTTCTATAATGACATTGGCTGATATTTCTATAATGCTTATTTAAGAAAATGTAAAAAGTTAGCAAGGTTCTTGGGGGTAGATTGAGATGTAGGAAAGTAGTATTAAAATATTTAATAACACTGCTGTTTTAGATAACCACAAGAGGTAACTGTTCCAGTTGCTTATACTTAAAATCATATCCACAAACAATGTAATATAAGCAACGCCAGCTACACAAACCCATAATTTCTTCCAGAGATTTTTGGAACATGTGGAATCTTGGGCCAACCCAGTTCCTGTTTAAGGAAAGCATTAAACAAAAGAAAGTTGAAAATGAACTTCCTGGAGTTGTAGAAATGAATTTTGATGTGTTTTTGAGACATTTGTAATCTGTTTGTGGTCTGTTAATGGGCTCTACACAGTAATTCAGACTTTTATCATCCTAGCCATATTGAGTTTCAAGGATGAATAATCATAACTCTGTGAGAAGAACTATAAAGTAGCAATTGGTATATAGAGGCATGGTAAGATTACTGTCTATGAATTATCCTTCGACAACAAAAGAAAGTTGAGGATAATGTAATTTATGGGGGGAAATGAAATTTATTCTGGTTGTGACATTAAAAAGCAGCAAAATCTGTTATCTTTAGGAAAATCAATGCAATTTAAAAAGCTGTTAAGCATAAGTATATTATTCAAGAAGCACCTGTATTCTAGGAATAATAACAGTAACCTTCATATAGAGCTTTTTAGTTTAAAAAGCATTTTTACATACACCCGGCCAGTGTGGTTCAATGGTTGAGCATTGATCTGTGAACCAGGAGGTCACGGTTGGATTTTTGGTCAGGGCACATACCCGGGTTGTGGGCTCGATCTCCAGTAGGGGGCATGCAGGAGGCAGCCGCTCAATGATTCTCTCTCATCATTGATGTTTCTCTCTCTCTCCTTGTCCTGAAATCAATAAAATATATATTTAAAAAATATAGATCCAGGTCTCTTACCTCTAAATTTATTGCGCTTTTTTCTTTCCTTTTATAACCTTTTCTTTTTAACAATCATTACAAGGAGGACATAGCTCCTCTTGAGAGATCTAATTTTTTTGCTGATATTGGAAATATTGGCACTTTTTATTTGTTCCTGAAATTTTTGATAGAGAGGATAGAATATGAAATTAAAATAACTGCATAGTATCTTAATGCATTAAAGGAAACACAATTTACTATGCACCTTAGTTTTCTTTTTTAAAGTAGGTAGGAAGAACTTGTAAACTGTGAAGAATTATGAAGATCCAAAGGATAATGATTCTATTAGTCATGAATCTTTTAGTTGAAAGCAATAAAAAATCCAATCCAGAATGGGCTGGTGAAATTATTGGCTCATGTAACTAAACATTCTGGGATAGGACTGTATAACATATAGGATGTTTTCAGCTGCAAGTAGCACAAAACTATTTATTCAAAGTGGCTTAAACAAAATCATTATTTTATGCAAGGCAGAGTGGGCTCCATAGTTGGAAAATAGATCAACTCCTAATGTCAACAAGCTAGACCTACTCCATCTCTGCTTTGCCTTTCTTGGCATTGGAATCTTGCTCAATTAGTAAGTAAGATGGTGCTGGAAATTCCTAGACCATATACAGATGAGGCAACATCCAGGGGAAGAAGAAGATGTCTTTTACTCTTTGTTTCCTAGTAAAAAATAAATATTTTAAATAAGCTTCCTGGATGTCTTCCTCCCATATCATTTTGGCCAAGATTGGGCCACATGCCTACTCCTAAATCACCGCTTAGTCTAGTTTTCGTCTTATGCCTGAAACAGAGCATATGAATCATTTTCCTCTACAAGACATAAGAGGCATAGATACTTGATATCTGCAGGTTATGTTAAGAGGGAAAAAGGGTAGACAACTCTCAGTGTCCACCCTTTAAGTAAGACACTGGATCCAGAGGCTCTGCCTTTTTTCATGTGTTGGCTTTGTCCCCAGGTTCATTCTTCTAATATTGCAATGGTGGCTGCAATAGTTTAGGACTCCATGTGAGGGGGGAGATGGAGGAGGGGGGAAGCGGGGAAGAGGGGAGAGGAAGGGAAAGAGGGAGGGAGAGACCTTTTTGGTAGTTTCCATGGAAAAGAGGATTCTTTCCCCAGAATCCTCAACAAATTTTTTCTTGGATATTGTTGGCCTAAATTAAAGTCGGAATTAATCATTAGTGGATTTAAACCTAGTCATGATTCATTCCCCATGGAACTGAGGATGGGGTCACTATCACCGAAGCTACCATGTGGCTTAACATGGGAAGGAAAGGTTTCCAAAGGAAAATCAGGGGGTAGGGGAATGGATACTATAGATATTGATGTCCTGCATGAAAGCAATGTACGGCCCTCCATCATGTGGCCCCAAAGGGCAACAGCTTCTCCTCCCATTAATCCATTTCTCCTGTAGATAGGCACACAATAAGACAAATAAGACAATAAGTCTTTACATATTAAAATTATAGAAAGGAGCATGTAAGTCTCACAAAAGGTGTATGAAGTCTAATAGGTATATAGAAGGCGAAGAAGTAACGTTAGCCTATGGTGATAATAATAGAAAATGTAGTATTTTAGCTAGGCTTTATTGGATAGGGATTTTTTTTTTCTTCATACATAGACTGGGCTTAGAAGGTGTGTTTAAGCTATGACATTTTTGGCTAAGGGAACGACATGTGTAGACATATGGAGATGGAAAAAATACAAAGTACAAAATTGATAAAGACATGAAATTCTAAAACTGAACTGCCCAGTATAGTAGCTGTTAGCCAGATATGGATAATGAGCACTTTAAATGTGGCCAATTCAAACTGAGCGTAAAGTGTAAGGGTAAATAACCACCAGATCTTAAAAACCTAATAAAAATGGAAATTATCTTGCCCTAGCCAGTTTGGCTCAGTGGATAGAGCATTGGTCTGCAGACTGAAGGGTCCAGAGTTCGATTTTGGTCAAGGGCATATGCCCGGTTGTGGATTCGATCTCCAGTAGGGGGTGTGCAGAAGGCAGCCTATCAATGATTCTCTCTCATCATTGATGTTTCTCTCTCTCTCTCCTTCTACTTTCCTCTCTGAAATCAATAAAAAAATACTTAAAAAAGTATCTCAATTTTTATATTTATTATATGTTGAAATTATATTTTGAGTGTATGGTATTACATAATTTAGGAAATTAAATTAGATTATTTCATCTATTTACTTTTGTTAATGTGATTGTTAGAACATTGAAAATTATGTGGCTTGCATTACACTTCTATTGGGCATTGCCGCTCTAGATAATCGAACAGTCATGAGTACTCCATCTCTCCTATGAATATTGGCAATGATGGTGGTGCAACACCAAATATAGATACCCCAGAAGATGTTAAGCATTACAGTTTATAATGAAAAACCTCAGAAAGGTTTATCTAATAAATAGATATTTTTCCTTATATGACACCTTGCCTTGAGAGTACTACATCTTATCTAGTATACTTATACTCTGGAAGCAAATATTTCTTAAAGAAACATTGATAATTGCCTCACTGTATTTTTTCTTGTTATTTTTTAAAAATCTTTTACTGTTAGGCATTTATAGCTGTGTTAATTGTATAAAATCATCTACAAAATGAGGACAATACAACCTAGTACACAGACATGTTGTATTCAATGAGATAAGTGGATGTGTACTATGAATGCCATTGGGATATAACCTGAGCAGGCACTGTTAGACATTCTAGGAGAGAGGGAGAGGACCAGGTTCTCATCTCTCTCAGAGTGAGAGTAACAAATACGTGTTACAGCAACTGGACTTCAAGGCAAGGTGACTCAGACACTGCAGTGAGTACGAGATAGAAATGATGTGAGAAAAGTGGAAAGCATGACTGATTCCACCTGGGCAGTCACATTTGAACAGAGTGTCAATGGACAAGGGCATAGGGCTGGAGTGGGCAGACAGGCATTTCAGATTTTGGATTGAAGGAAATGTATGAATGAAAGCAGGAGAGTTTACAACACATATTTGAGTTTCCTTTGGTTTAAATATTCCTGGACTTTAATAAATTACAATGGGCTCATGTTGCCTCATGGTACCTCAGGGGAGCATCTGCCAGCCAGGTAGTTCCTTGCATATGCGGACTGGTCATACTCCTCTTTGTACATCCAGAGTGCAGCTCAGAACCTGGCAAAGGCAGGTGCCCAAGTGGTGAGTAGATGAATGCAACATTCATTTTTATTTGTATTTTTAAATATATTTTATTGATTTTTTACAGAGAGGAAGGGAGAGGGAGAGAGAGTTAGAAACATCGATGAGAGAGAAGCGTCGATCAGCCGCCTCCTGCACACCCCCTACTGGGGATGTGCTCACAACCAAGGTACATGCCCTTGACCGGAATTGAACCTGGGACCCTTGAGTCCCCAGGCTGATGCTATATCCACTGAGCCAAACCGGTTAGGGCTGAATGCAACATTTAGAACATGGTGTTTCACAGTACAGAGGATGTGTTTGAATTTCTAGATCTTTATCATATACTTACAGATAGACTTGCTGATAGTTGTGCATTGAGGTTGTATGAGTGTTAGGTTGTTATTCTCCAGTGAAGAGCTGATCTGAAGCCATGGAGCTTTATTTACCTGCTGCTGCTGAGGGCTGGCTCTCACTCCACCTCCCAGGGACCATTACATTCCTGCAGGTATTCAACACGGCTCCCCGTGGAGCTCCATTCCATGAAGGATATAGCTGGCTCCACTCCTTCCTCCAGAAAATAAATGATGCTTTGCTTGCCAACTGTTGGCTACCTGGAATGGAACATTATTTTGCAGGGGAGAGAACAAAATGGAAAAGGGGTATACCTACAGGAAATCTAGTTGCTCTTCAGTGAAGCATGTGAAAAATGGAAATAAAGGAAGCATCTTACGAACTAGAATTTCATTTTGCGTGTGATTTCCTTTTTGGGTCTCTCCCTCCCCCGACCAGCTCTGTTATATTATCAGTACTAGAGGCCTGGTGCACAAAAATTTGTGCACTCAGCCGGGAGGAGGGGCCAGTCCCTTAGTCCAGCCTGAGCCCTCTAGCAGTCTGGGACTCCTTGGTAGATGTCTGACTGACGGCTTAGGCCCACTCCCCAAGAGATCA
Source organism: Corynorhinus townsendii (assembly GCA_026230045.1). Classification (NCBI taxonomy): domain Eukaryota; kingdom Metazoa; phylum Chordata; class Mammalia; order Chiroptera; family Vespertilionidae; genus Corynorhinus; species Corynorhinus townsendii. The sequence continues at coordinate 164,261,496 of JAPDVU010000002.1, read as the reverse complement.
GGCCTAAGTTGGCAGTCAGACATCCCTCTGGCAGCCCAGGAGCCCTCGGGGCTGACTAACAGCTTAGTCGGACATCCTTAGTGCTGCCACAGAGGCAGAATAGACTCCCGCCACCGCTGCTGCGCTGGCCAGCCATGAGCCATCTGGCTGAGCAGCGCTCCCCCTGTAGAAGCACACTGACCACCAGGGGGAAGCTCCTGCATTGAGCGTCTGCCCCCTGGTGGTCAGTGTGCATCATAATGACCTGTTGTTCTCAGTCATTCAGCCATTAGTCAATTTGCATATTAACCTTTTATTATATAGGATGTTTTAAAGTTTTATTTCCTGTCTACTTGGTAATTTGCTTTTATATTATTGGTGTTTTGGATCCACTATGAATACCATGAACAGATTCATGGGAAAAGAAAAAGGAGAAAACTAGATTTATTTCTTTATTCACTTCTCATCATTTTGAGAAAGGAAGTCAGGAAAAGCTGTTTTCTATGCATACTCCTTTCACCCTCCACCCATTATTAATGATTTTTGTTAGTGGACTAATTAAACCATTGATTTACCATTAAAATAAGAAATATGAGCCATTCTTGTCTTGAAGGACTTTTTTTTTTCTTTGACTAATACAATTTTTACAGTAGGGGACATTTGCAAAAACTTACTAACTTCGAAGTCAAATACATTATGTCCTCACTGAGAACAGAAAGGGTGAAATTTAAAAGCCAGCCAGTTAGCACAGCTCATAGACTTGGATGGAAAGGGGAGAGGGCGGGGCGGTAGTTTTCCTTTGTAGGCTTTTATCTGGTACCCTGCAGGCCTTGCCCTGTCCTCATCACTAGCTTCTTTCACACACCTCTGAGGTTTGGTCAGAGCTGTGCAGGCCACGCTGGACTTTTAATTGTATAGCAGGGAGAGCTGTTTCTATTCAGATGCATTTTGATGTGGCTTAAAAAGCCACTTAAGAAGTAGTAATTATACCATTTCTGAGATTCACGAGGCTTCTGTGATTCATGGATATGTTAAGACCCAAGGTTCCAGTGGGAATTGGGAATGGTGTGAAACTTAGAGGTATAGGGAGAGGGTTGGAGCAAGGCTCCAGCATGAAAGGACTAACAATATTGGTGGCAAATATTACTTAATAAAAAAGTTAGGCCCTGGCCAGTGTGGCTCAGTGGGTTGAGCATCATCCCATGTATCAGGAGGTTTCCAGTTCAATTTAGGGTTAGGGCACATGCCCGGGCTGTGGGCTCCATCCCTGGTGGGGGGCGTACTGGAAGCCACCAATCGATCCATGTTGCGCTCACATCGATGTTTCTTTCTCTCTGTCCCTCTCCCTCTCTAAAAATTAAAAACATTTTTCATTTAGCCATTTTGGTATAAAACTGTTCTGTTAAAATGTCATTCTTCAGTTTGGTACATTGAATGTACTCAATAAATGTTGGTTAAACCTTATTTCTAAATCAAGGCCAATCCTCCTTCTCCTCTTCCATAGTTTTGTATGTGAGCCCACAAATTACCCAAAGGATGGTTGACAAACTAAAGGGTAGCACTGCAGATTTCAGTAAAACGAATCCTACTTTTGAGGGAAAATGAGGTCAAATAAAAACTTGATCAACATAAGAAATGCCTTTAAAATCTCCACACAACTTTCTAGTGTTCTAGTTTTTTTATTCTGTCTCTACCATCATGTGAATTTGGCAGGCTGCATTAACACAGTCCAGAGTCCAGTTTCCTCCTTTGTAAAATTAAGGAATTGGATTAACTTTTAAGGTCCACTTTAGACATGCTTTAGACATTTTTATTTTAGCCCCTCATTCACTAATTAAGTTACTTTTCTCAAGCACTGTAATGTAAAATAAAATTTTCCTCATTAAATTTTTTTACCAGTTTTTGAAAATAGTCTTGCATGTATTTTCATTGTGGCATAGAGAGCATGACCTGACCTTTGGGAACACAATCTTTGATTTCAGCACTGTAAATGGGAGGTGACAGAAGATTAAGCCACTTTGAAATTGGCAAGACCTGAACTGAATCCTGACTGACAAGTACTGGCTTAGTGACCTAAGGCAAATTATTTACTCTCACTAAGACTCAATTTCCTCATCTGTAATGTGGAGATGATAATGTATTTATAAAGTTATTGGGAGCATTAAATCAGGTAATGGATGTAACTTGCCTAGCGCAGAGCCTGGTTTATGGCAAACAATAAAAATAACTAATATTGTTGATATAACCTTTTTTTTAATTGTGTTTTTTTTTAAAAATTACCATTTACATTTAATGTTCTTTTGTATTAGCTTCAGGTATACAGCAGTGTAGTTAGACAATCCCATACCCTACAAAGTGTTCCCCTGAAATTTAGCACCTGACCACGCCATTGACAATATTTCCTATCCTGTACTTTAGTGATGTAACTAATCTCTTATGTCATAAATCAGGACTATTTCATTCAAATATTTATTAAGTAAATGAATGACCAGAATGTTTTTCTGATGGAAACTGACCTAAGATGTTTTTTTCTTCTTGCAGATCTTATATTGCACTTTAAACACACCTAAAGTTGACATGGAAAAACTCTTAGGATCACAAATAGGTCTTGAAGATTTCATATTTGCCCATGTGAAAGGGATCAAAAAAGAAGTGAGTGTGTATAAATCTGAGGATTCACTTGGTCTCACCATTACAGATAATGGTATTGGCTGTGCTTTTATAAAGGTAAGTCTTAAAAAATTCCTGAGAGTAACACTTAAGAAATTCTTCCAGGTCAAATACAGTTGGAAATGAACTTCAGGATGAGACCCAGCTAAGAAGGGATAGATAGATTGATAATGGTTCATTAAAAATGTTTTAAATACATCATTTTTTGTTTACCCTTTCCTTGAGTTTCTTCTGTTCAGTTTAAACTTCCTCTGGAATTTAGAACTTACTGAAAACCTGGCCCTGGTGCCTACTCATCCATATGAACTCTCTTAGGTCTGTAGTTCATTAACATCTGATGATTTCCATGCTGACTTCCTGATTTAGTGTTATTTCCAAGTGCACATACTTTTGGCCATCTTATTTACTTCTTTAAAAATGCTCTTCAAACTTTCTGAAATGTTATAATTCCTTTATTGAAATACAAAGAGAGCGCTATGGAGCTGCAGAGGCAAGAGAAGGAAGTTTGAAATGGTATGAAAAAACTATAAGAACTGAGGAGTGGCAAAAAGAAAAGTAGATTCATCTCTTGAAAATAACAGTTCTATTACTGAAATAAGTAGTTGTAAGAACACTGACTTATCATGAAGTTGGCACTTTGCATACATTTTCTTATTTAATCCTTATAATAGTTCTTTTTGGTTGGTACTATGTTTTTCATTTTATTTACTTTTTTGTTGAGGTGTAATAGATTTTTAATGTACAGCTTAATGAATATTTATATACTTACTCCTGTGTAACCACCACTCCAATGAAAGAAAATTTAATTTCTACCACCCAGAAGGCTCCTTTCCCAATCAGTATTTTTAGCTCTTCCCCCCAAAGGTAGCCACTCTTCTGACCTCTATCACCATAGTTTTGCTTGTTCTTGAACTTCATATAGGTAGAATCATGTATTATGTACTCTACTGTTTCTGGCTTCTTTTGTTCAACATAATGCCTGAGATTCATCCACGGGCACTATTATCAACCTCTATTTTACAGATGTAGAAAACAAGACTAGGAGGTCGAAGTAGCTTGCTCTAAGTTTTCCAGCTGGACAAATTCAGGATTTGACTCCAAGAGATCTGACTCCAGAGCTGGCTGTCCTACTACCGAGCTAAGAATACATGATAAACTTCATGCAACAGAGCATGCTTCCATGCCTGTACTTTGTCCGAATCCTGGATTTGCTGATGCACTGTCATCATTAAAATATAGTCTTAGGGAAGTTATCTTCTTAATTGTAAATAGTACCTTATTTAACTTCCCCTTTGATAGAATGTCTATTTTTAGCTCTGCAAAAGATATGACAGTGCTGAAGGTTGAGTGGGTGACTAAATGGAAAATCTGTGAGTTGGAAAGTCATGTGGGATTATCTGGGGGAAGCTCAGGACATGGGGCACACGCAGCAATGCCTTTCTAATGTCAGCAGGGAAGGGCTTGGAAGTTTTGCAAACATGTGTGGATTTTTTATATCTTAGCCTCTGATGTTCAGAGCTTTGTGTTTCTATTTTTTATTTGATGCCTTGTCAAACACGTGCCTTCCTCAGAGCTCTAGTCACTGGCCCGTAGAGTCAGAGAACAGGATGGCAAAGAGAAGTGGTACATACACAAAACTGCTGACATATAGTTCAACTGAGAAGAAAAAAGAGTATTATACTGTGTACACGGTTGCCAGGATTTTCTAAAAATTGAGGGGGGATAATTTCAAACTTACTGAAAGAATGTAATAATAACATAAAGAACTCCTATAAAGCCCTTTACTCAGATCTCCAATTTCTACCATTTGCTACATTTGCTTTCTTCTTCTCTCTCTCACACATGTATCGTGTGTACAGGCACACTCATAGACATACATGTAATTTTCCCTGAACCATTTGAAAAAGTGGATTGCATACGTCTTCTCTTTATCCCTTAATACTTCAGAATGCAGTTACTTAGCACAATGATGTTTTCTTACGTATACCTATATTAAAACTATGAAATTCAGGAAATCTGTCAGTGACAAATGCTTTTAAACTAATATAATATGTCCATACTGCAATTTTATCAGTTGTCCTAATAAATTCCTCTATAGCTCCCCTCCCCCTTGTCCCCCCGGTATAGGTCCAAAATAGGATCTTGGATTTCATTTAGTTGTCATGTCTTTCTAGTCGTCTTTATTCTAGAAAAGTTCCTCAGCCTTTTATAGAATATCTCTCAATTTGGGCTTTTCTGATTTTTCCTCATGTTGAAAAGCAGGTTATGCATTTTTGGCAGGAAAACCAGATAAGTGATGTTGTGTCCTTCTCAGTGTACTACATTAGAAGGTGTGTCGTGTTGGTTTGTCTCATTTATGACATTAATTTTGGTCACTTGTCTAAGTTAGTGTCTGCCAGTCTTAGTCACTGCAGAGTTATATTTTCTTGTGCAGCAATTTGTAGGGAGATACTATGAGATTATGAAAATATCCTATTCTCTTACTTGTACCCCACAGATTTTGCATCTATTGGTAAGTTTTGCCAGAATCAGTCTTTATTATCATGGTTGTAAAATGGCAGTTTTTCTAATTTCATCATTCCTTACATATTTCTTTAAAACATTCTATTGAAAAAAAGCACTCCACTTATTTTTTTGCTTATCTATTATCAGCATGGGCAGGTTGTTTCTTATTTTATTCGGTGGGTTATAGTCCATTCCTATCATTTACTTTGATGCTCAAATCCTCTGAGAGTGGCCGGCAGGAATCCCCCTCAGCTGCTCCTGTATCCTTTGGACATAGCTCCTGTCATTTTGGTGAGCAGTTCTTTCCTTTAGGCACAAGATGTTCTAGTTTCACCTTATGTGTTCTTTTCCCCAGGTCTGGAAGCAACCATTTCTGTAAGGAGCTCTTGTTTTTTTAGTGAGGACTGATATTTCAAAATCAAGATTGGATACTTGTTGTACTCATTCATTGCTGCTGGAGTGTCACTGTTTCTAGGTCCTTTCAAGGGCAGTGGTAAAAAACATGCATTTTAGAATTTATAAATTTACTAGAGGCCTGATGCATGGAATTTGTGCAAGAGTAGGCCTTCGCAGCCACAGCGGCCTCCATCCCTCCCTCGCAGCCCAGGAGGCTGCCTGGATCCTTGCCTCACAGCCACGGTGGTGGCAGCCCCAGCTTACTCCTGGAAGGACAGAAGGATGTCCAGTCTAATTAGCATATTACACTTTTATAATTATAGATTATTATGCTTCCAATCATATTCCTGCCCACAGAGTTCTTCTAGGTTTCCCCATGCTTCCAAAATCATTGAAATATTTTCTCATTTGCTTAGTACTACACTATACACAGAATAGTTTTAGAATTGCTGTATTCATACTGTGAAAAATAGGCCTTGTAAGAAGAGTTTAGGATTTGTATGCATCTTTTGTCTTTAAACTAAATGGATGTATATAATCAAAGGATTCGATTCAAAAGTTTCTGGGAATTGATTTTCTCCTGCTCCCATGGCCCCCATAATTGTTACTCATTTGAAATACTGTTGAATCCAGTTGCTTTTCTCAGTTGAAGTTGAGTTATTCCTCTCATTCTTGACTTATTTTTTTCTGAATATGTGAAATATTAACATGATTCAAAAGTCAAAACTATGTGAAAAGATATTCAGAGATGTGTTACTTTCTCCCCACCCCCCATCCCTTCTATCCCATTACTCATTTCTCCCACCCTGGAGAAGTAATCAATTTCATTACTTTCTGGCTCACCATTTCCAAGTTTATTTTTGCCAAGATAAGCAGAAAAAAAAGGGACTTTGCAAGAGTTTAGCATGGTCCTGTGCAAGGATGATATGTAATCTTCTCTGTATAGTTCCAGTTTTGGTGTCTGTGCTGCTGAAGTGAGCATTTGATATGCTTTTAGCAGTGGCTGGAAGCTGGGTAGCTGAAGTCAGAGTAGGAGAGCGTGGTAGGGCTTCAGACAAGGGGAAGGTCAGGAGGGAGGATTCCATGCCTAGGAAGGCAGTGCGGTGTGTAGGAGCATGACTTACAATCAGACAGGCCGCTTTTAGTCTAGGTTTAACCACTCATTAACTTGCTGTGTGACTTTGGACAAGTCATTAAACCTCTCTATGCCTTCTCTCAAATGGGAATATTAGCACCTACTTTATAGGATTATTTAAGTATAAAATGATGACACATATGAGATGTTTTACATACTTATAATTGACTAGAGGCCTGATGCACGAAAATCATGTAAGAGTAGGCCTTCCTTCCCCTGGCTGCTGGCAGCGGCTTCCCTCTGGCACCCAGGACCCGGACTTCTCTCGCAGACCCAGCTTCTTCGGGAAGGTCGTCCAGAAGGATGTCCAGTCTAATTACCATATTATGCCTTTATTATTATAGATAGCTAGTACCTGAATAATAGTAATAATAACAAATCATCACATAATTAAGACATGAGATCAATGCAGATAAATATATTGAATAGTGTTGCATGGCCCAAACTCTTCAGGTGAAAAGACAACAGACTTAAACATTTATGATTTTAAGAGCGATAGGAAGGTGGAGCAGCAAGCTACGTGTGGTGGAGAGCTACGAGTGGCGGTGGGCGGGGTGGCCAGCTGAGGCAAGCGGCAGCGAGCTAGTTGTGCACGGATTTGTGCGCAGGGCCACTAGTGTGTGTGTGTGTGTGTGTGTGTGTGTGTGTGTGTGTGTATCAGTCAGAAAATTGAGTATATTTAAAGAACAAAATCTTTACATTTCTAAAACATTTAAAGAATAGATTTGGCAAACATTTTCTATAAAGGGCCAGATAGTAAATATTTTAGGGTTCATTATAATTTAGGGTCACACTCTCTCTGTTGCAACTACTCAGCTCAGCCATTGCAGCACAGAAGCAGTTATGTACAACACTTAAATGATGAGTATAGATATATTCTAAATAAGTACAACTTTATCTATAGGCACCATAATTTAAATTTAGTATAATTTTCACATGTCACAATTATTCTCCCCTCCCAACCACTTAAAATGTAAGAATCACTCATATCTCATGAGCTATATAAAAACAAGTGGCTATATGAGCCATTGTTAGCTGCTTCCCTAGTTTAAGAGGAGACTTATATTTTGATTCAAAATAGAAATAAGGGTTTATACCAGGTGATTAAGGAATGAGGCTAAATTAACTTAAGAAAACTAAATTTATTTTGAATTAAGTGATTTATAAATAACCACAAAATGGTCATTATAGAATAACCTCTTATAGAAATCTTTATGATTTGGTGTACTTTTACTTTATTTTTATTTTTTAATTTAATGAATCTTTATTGTTCAGATTATTATAATTGTTCCTCTTTTCCCCACCCCATAGCTCCCCTCCACCAGGTTCCCACCCCACCCTCTGCCCTTACCCTCCCACCCCACTGTCCTCATCCATAGGTGTACAATTTTTGTCCAGTCTCTTCCTGCACCCACACACCCCTTTCCCTCCTGAGAATTGTCAGTCCACTCCCTTTCTATGCCCCTGATTCTATTATATTCACCAGTTTATTCTGTTCCTCAGGTTTTTTATTCACTTGATTTTTAGATTCACTTGTTGGTAGGTATGTATTTGTTGTTCATAATCTTTATCTTTACCTTTTTCTTCTTCTTTCTCTTCTTAAAGAATACCTTTTAGCATTTCATATAATACTGGTTTGGTGGTGATGAACTCCTTTAGCTTTTTCTTATCTGTGAAGCTCTTTATCTGCCCTTCAATTCTGAATGACAGCTTTGCTGGGTAGAGTAATCTTGGTTGTAGGTTCTTGCTATTCATCACTTTGAATATTTCTTGCCACTCCCATCTGGCCTGCATAGTTTCTGTTGAGAAATCAGCTGACAATCATATGGGTGCTCTCTTGTAGGTAATTAGCTGTTTTTCTCTTGCTGCTTTTAATATTCTTTGTCTTTTGCTCTTGGCATTTTAATTATGATGTGTCTTGGTGTGGTCCTCTTTGGGTTCCTTTTGTTTGGGGTTCTGTGTGTTTCCTGGACTTGTAAGTCTATTTCTTTCACCAGGTGGGGAAGTTTTTGGTCATTATTTCTTCAAATAGGTTTTCAGTATCTTGCTCTCTCTCTTCTTCTGGCACCCCCATAATTTGGATGTTGGTACGCTTGAAGTTGTCCCAGAGGCTCCTTACACTATCTTCAAATTTTTGGATTCTTTTTTCTCTTTGCTTTTCCAGTTGAGTGTTTTTTGTTTCTTTGTATTTCAAATCTTTGACTTGATTCTTGCACTCCTCTAGTCTGTTGTTAGGTCTCTGTATAATATTTTTTATTTCAGTAAGTGTATGCTTAATTTCCAGTTGGTCCTTTTTCATATCCTCTACGGTCTCGCTAAATTTATTGGCCTTTTATAGGAAATTCTTGAAGAACCTTATAACTGTGGTTTTGAAGTCTATACCCAGGCATTTGCTTTCCTCAGTTTCTTTCATTTGTGATCTGTTTCTTTGTCTCCTCATTTTGGCTGCTTCCCTGAGTTGGTAGAGTAGCTTTGTGTGCTAGGTGTCCTATAGGGCCCGGTGGCTCAGCCTCCCCAGTTACCTGAGGTGGACACTCTTAATGCACCCTTTTGTGGGCTGTGTACACAGCCTTGTTGTAGTTAAGTCTTTTTTTTAAAGTGAATCTTTATTCAGATTATTACAATTGTTTCTCCTTTTTCCCCCCATAGCTCCCCTCCACCCAGTTCCCAGACCACCTTCTGCCCTTACCTCCCCTCACTGTCCTCATCCACAGGTGTACGATTTTTGTCCAGTCTCTTTCTGCACACCCCCCATACCCCTTACCCCCTGAGAATTATCAGTGCACTCCCATTCTATGGCCCTGATTCTATTATATTCACCAGTTTATTCTGTTCCTTAGGTTTTTAATTCACTTGATTTTTAGGTTCACTTGTTGATAGATATGTATTTGTTGTTCATAATTTTTATCTTTACCTTTTTCTTCTTCTTTCTCTTCTTAAAGAATACCTTTCAGCATTTCATATAATACTGGTTTGGTGGTGATGAATTCCTTTAGCTTTTTCTTATCTGTGAAGCTCTTTATCTGCCCTTCAATTCTGAATGATAGCTTTGCTGGGTAGAGTAATCTTGGTTGTAGGTTCTTGCTATTCATCACTTTGAAAATTTCTTGCCACTCCCATCTGGTCTGCATAGTTTCTGTTGAGAAATCAGCTGACAATCATATGGGTGCTCCCTTGTAGGTAATTAACTGTTTTTCTCTTGCTGCTTTTAAAATTCTCTCTTTGTCTTTTGCTCTTGGCATTTTAATTATGATGTGTCTTGGTGTAGTCCTCGTTGGGTTCCTTTTGTTTGGGGTTCTGTGTGTTTCCTGGACTTGTAAGTCTATTTCTTTCACTAGGTGGGGAAGTTTTCGGTCATTATTTCTTCAAATAGGTTTTCAGTATCTTGCTCTCTCTCTTCTTCTGGCACCCCCATAATTCGGATGTTGGTATGCTTGGAGTTGTCCCAGAGGCTTCTTACACTATCTTCAACTTTTTGGATTTTTTTTTTCTCTTTGCTTTTTCGGTTGAGTGTTTTTTGCTTCTTTGTATTTCAATTCTTTGACTTGATTCTTGCGTTCCTCTAGTCTGTTGTTGTGTCTCTGTATAATATTTTTTATTTCAGTCAGTGTATGTTTAATTTCTAGTTGGTTCTTTTTCATATCTTTGAGGGTCTTGTTATATTTGTTGGCCTTTTCTAGGATATTCTTGAAAAGCCTTATAACCATGGTTTCGAATTCTATATCCAGTTATTTGTTTTCCTTCATTTCTTTCATTTGTGATCTGTTTCTTTGTCGCTGCATTTTCACTGCTTCCCTGAGTTGGTAGGGTAGCTTTGTGTGCTAGGTTTCCTATATGGCCCAGTGGGTCGGCCTCCCCAGTTAACCTGAGGTGGACACTCTTGGTGCACCCCTTTGTGAACTGTGTGTACAGCCTTGTTGTAGTAAAGTCTTGATTGTTGTTGGTATCACTGGGAGGAATTGACCTCCAGGCCAGTTGGCTGTGAGGATCAGCTGTGTCTACGCTGGGAGAAGTTTGGTGCTGGAGACAGCCTTATAGGATTAGACTTGCCAAATTGCAAAAGCCTCTGTGCTCAGCTTGGATGGGGTGGAGTCTCAGGGCGGAGAAGACAGTCTTGGCTTCCCGTCAGCCCTGCCCTTGCATGCGCATGCCTCCAGACCTCTGCCTTCCCTGGCTCCCGAGCCTCTGCCCAAGAGTCCAGATTCCCCCCACGAGAGCATGGGTCTCCAGGGGCTCGCCTGGAACTGGGGTTCAGTGCAGTCAGAACTGGGGCTCAGTGCAGTCAGGGGCTTCTGACTCCCTTCTGTTAGGGAAAGCCTGTGGCAACCTCTGCAGTCTTTGTGCACACTTGTGTGCGTGTCTCCAGACCCTTGCCCGCTGGGTCTCCCCTGGGTCTCCCCCGGGTCTCCGAGTCTCTGAGTGCCTTTCTCTCTATCTGACAGTCCAGACTCCCCCTGTATGAGCCTCGGTCCACAGGTTTTTGCCCAGAGCTGGGGTTCAGTGCAGTCGGAACTGGGGTTCAGTGCAGTTGGGGGCTTCCTTCCCCCTCCCACCAGAGAAAGTCAGCTAGGCTCCCAGCCACCCTTCCTCTCTGCGTGCAGAAAGACCCTTTGCCGTACCTCAACCCTTTGCCATTCCTCCAATTCTCAGTGAGCTTTTCTCTTTCCTTCTAGTTGTAGAATTTCCACTCAGCCAGCTTTCCTGTGGTTCTGGATGGTGTCCGTTCTGTCTTTTAGTTGTAGTTTTGAAATTGTTGTGTGAGGCAGCAGTTTAGGTGCTTACGTATGCCGCCATCTTGGTTTCTCCTGTTGTAGTTAAGTCTTGATTGTTGTTGGTATCACTGGGAGGAATTGACCTCCAGGCCAATTGGCTGTGAGGATCAGCTGTGTCTACACTGGGAGAACTGTGCTGGAGACACCCTTATGAGACAAGACTTGCAAAATTGCAAAAGCCTCTGTGCTCAGCTTGGATGGGGCAGAGTCTCAGGGCGCAGCAGACAGTCTTGGCTTCCCATCAGCCCTACTCTATGAGGCTCCTGGGTCTCAGTGTCCCTTGGTAATTGCTGCAAGTACCTCTGAGAGAAAGCCACCCTCCAGTTTTGCCCGCTGCCAGACAGTCCAGTTTATCCCCGAATGAGTGTGGGTTCCCAGAGTCTCACCCGGAACTGGAGTGCAGCACAGTCGGGAGCTTCCGTCTCCCTCCTGCTTGAGAAAGCCAGCCATGCACTCAGCAGTCAGTCCTCTCTGTGAACGCATGCACCTCTGGACCTCTGCCTTCCGCAGCTCCCCTGAGTCTCAGTGTGCTTTTCTCTTTTTCTGACAGTCCAGATTCCCCCCGAATGAGTCTGGGTTCCCAGAGTCTCGCCTGGAACTGGAGTTCAGTGCAGTCAGGGGCTTCCGTCTCCCTCCTGCTTGAGAAAGCCAACCACGCACTCAGAAGCCTGTGCACACAGCCGCCCATCCTCTCCGCATGCTAGTCTCTGTACCTCAGCCTTTTGCAGCTCCTTTGAGTCTCAATGTGCTTTTCTCTTTCCTTCTAGTTGTAGAATTTCCACTCAGCCAGCTTTCCTGTGGTTCCAGATGATGTCTGTTTTGTCTTTTAGTTGTAGTTTTGAAATTGTTGTGTGAGGCAGCAGTTAGTTGTTAACCTATGCCGCTATCTTGGTTTCTCCTGTACTTTTACTTTAGTAGAATTAAGTTAATCACATTTTATTTAGCATGATCATTATTTTGAGAAATATGGTATTTATATATTTCTAACTTTTTGATTACTTAATTACCCAGAACTAATAGTCAGCTAGGATGGAAACGTGCAAGTTCAAGGGGCCAGAGGATTCTAGGATGGAAGTTAGAACATGTGAGAAAAGGCATGTAAAGCCAAAAGAGAAGTGGTGTTCTGAGGAAACAGCTAATATTTGAGATCTGGAAGCTGTGATATGGATGAAGAGCAGCTTTAGGAGAAGTAAGCAAAAGTAAAGTGGGAAGGTGGGGTTGTCAAAAAAGAGATTTCAGAGTTCAAAGGTGATAGGTCATTTTCTCCCCCAGCTTTATTGAGATAAAATTGACATATATAACATTATGTAAGTTTAATCTGTACAGCATATTGATTTGGTACATTTATGTATTGCCAAATGATTACCAAAGTGATAGATCATTTTGGACAGCTATAACCAAGAACTCTGCTCTTGGGGTCATCTCATCTGACTTTTCTTTTTTTAACTAGATATTTGATCTTGGGTTAGTTAGATCTGTCTGATTCTTAGTGTTTTGTAGAAAAAGCATGGCATTTTATAATTATACCACCTCCATTTGAAACCCAATTCTATTGTTTATTAGCTGTGTTATTTTGGGTAAGACATGTTTCATTGTGCTTTGATTTCCTCATCCACTAATGAGATATTAAATATTCCCTTCCTAGATTTGTTGTGAGGACTAAATGAAATAATTATTTCCAAATGTGAATAAGGGTTGAGGACAGTGTTGGGAGTGTCAGCAGCACAGATCTCAAAGTTTCTGACCATGGTGGTGGGGCATGCCGCTCAAACAACTCTGAAACTGATGCTTAAGACTTTGGGGAGGGTGGGAGGCCACTTTAGAGTTCTGCTGATTCCTGTGATGAGAAGACAGAGTTCTGTAAATATATGGGGTGTAATAATGGAAGATACTATCATAATGTCTGAAATGGTTGGGAACCTTTAAGTTTAATAATGTTGTAGATTCCTATCTTCCAAAAAAATATTTAATGTCTTCTTTGCTTTTTTCAGCATCAACTTCCAAAGTCAGGTGAAGGAAAGTTCTGAGTGTACAGTGAATAATGTTAAGTGATGCAGTAAATATAAGTATAGAATTAATGCCTCTTTTTACCTCTTCCTAGTCTTTTGTGTCTGAGTAGCACTTTTAGCAATATTATTAATCTCTATCAAATTATGGTTATGATTATCAAAGTATATTAGATTTCAGAAATTTGTCTCAATTGCCACTTCCTTCTTTATCTATTTAGGAAGCTAAGGCTTAGGTACATATAATTAATGTCTCCCACTTTGCTTCTGTATCTGGTTCACCTTATGGTATTCTTCCACCAAGTTTCTTATGTTGACTTTCCTGTCTCTTCATCCCAGATCCGTATCTGCTGCCCGTGATGATTACATATGCTTTGACTTTTCTTTTACTCACCTGGATTCTCACTTGCTGACTTCTGTAACTGCCTCTCCTCCCTCTGTCTGGGCACTCTTCTGGTGGCTTCTGTGGCTACTCACAGGGCCAGGTGACCTTAGATTTCTGTTACTCTGCCCATTAATTTACTGGTAAGATTCATACAGGTCTTTAAAGACTTTTATTTAGTTAGTTTTATATAACACTTATATTTTAACAAAATTATAACCATGTCTTAAATGAAAAATTATATGAGAAACTGAAATCTGTATGGTGTCCCTCATTTCCCCCCCTCTGCTCCCCTCCACCAGGCTCCTCCTTCACCCCAGGCCTTTCACCTCACCATTGTCTGTGTTCATGGACTACAGAGATTTTTTTGTTTGTCTAGTTCTTTGGATTCTAGTGTTCTGTTTAATCTGGCTTATGTTTCTGTGAGTGTTGTGTTGTAGTTGCCCTTCGTTGTTTCCATAGCTTATAAGGCTAATGTACACTTATAATAAAACAATGCCAGTTAGATTATGAAATTTCTGGTTTCTTTGCTTTATAATGAACTATTGTAATAATATTGATAAGCTCTCTTTGAATCAGCATTATTGTGTCATTGGCATAAAGTATAGTAACTATTACAATGAATATAACAGTGCTTTTAAAATTTCAGGGTAAAAAAGAAACTTGTGAGTTTTGGAATATTAGTAATAAAATTTAAAAATTAAAAATGCCCAACCTGCCCTAGCTGGTTTGGCTCAGTGGACAGAGTGTTAGCCTGCAGACTGAAGGGTCCTGGGTTCAATTCTGGACAAGGGCACATGCCCAAGGTTTCAGGCTCGATACCCAGTAGGGGGCATGCAGGAGGCAGCCAATCAATGATTCTCTCTCATCATTGATGTTTCTATCTCTCTCCCTCTCCCTTCTTCTCTGAAATCAATAAAAATATATTAAAAAAAATAAAAATGCCCAACCTTTCCAGGTTAGTCTTTCACAACTTTTTTTTTTTCTTTTGCTAATATCATGGAGATGCTGGGGTACATTAGATCAATTTCTCTCTTAACTATTGGACACAGTGATTCATTAGCCCGCTGATTCAGATGTTATTCTTCCACCTGGCAAGAGTGAAGAATACTCATACTTTTATCACATAACTAGAGTCCCGGTGCATGAAATTTGTGCACCAGGGAGGTGGGGTCTCTCAGCCGGGCCTGTGCCCTCTCGCAGTCCAGGAGCCCTTGGGGAATGTCTGACTGATGGCTTAGGCCCGCTCCCCCTGTGAGTATCTGCCCCCTGCTGGTCAGTGTGCATCATAGCGACTAGTCATTCTGTTGTTTGGTCGATTTGCATATTAGCCTTTTATGCCTGCGGGATCAGGCCAAAACCGGCTCTCCGACATTCCCCGAGGGGTCCCGGATTATGAGAGGGTGCAGGCCAGGTCGAGGTACCCCACTGGTGCATGATCAGGGCCAGTGAGGGACACGGGAGGTTGGCCAGCTGGGGAGGGACTGCAGGAAGGCTCCAGGGCATGTCCAGCATGTCTTGCTCAGTCCCGATCAGCCAGACCCCAGCAGCAAGCTAACCTACTGGTTGAAGTGTCTGCCCCCTAGTGGTCAGTGCATGTCATAGCGACTGGTCGACCGGTCGACTGTCTGCCCCCTGGTGATCAATGCACATCATAGTGAGTGGTTCAGCAGCCTTAGCATATCATTAGCATATTATGCTTTGATTGGTTAAACAGATGACTGACACTTAGCATATTAGGCTTTTATTATATAGGATAGCAGCAGCCCCTGGTATTCCTATCCTATTATTCCAAGGAAGGATTTGTGACACCTGAGGCTGATCGTGGCCTTCATTTTGCTCCATTCCTTATCTCTGTGGAGGAACTTGTCCATCCTTTGCAGGGTTGTCATTTGTGGAGTTTTCTGGAGTTCCTGCTCCTAAAATCCTTCAGAAATTCTTAGTGGTCTCTTAGGAAGACTTAGCCCTCATTTTGAGGCTGTATTATTGTATCCAGGTAAGATAGATTTAAGAATAATTAATTTGAAATTTCTTTTTGACTCCTAAGGTCTCCTCACCTAAAATATATAAATGGAAAATGATGCTATAAAAATCATTCTTATTGGCTCCCCAAATGGTAAACACACCTGTCTTTTATTAAGTATCAATTTTCTTAGCTAAGGTTGTGTGAAGTCTTAAGTCACAGCATTTGTAGCGAAGGTTTAAAAAATACAGCCAGTAGAAAAAGCTCAAGCTCTGTTCTTATATAATGGGCTTCATGTTGAAATGATTTAATAATCATTTATGGAGGGACTCTTCTCTGCAGGCATTGTGCTAGCTACAGGGCATACATTGGTAAATAAGACCATCTCCATCCCTAAGGTAAATAAACAATTGCACTGTAGTTATGTTGAACTTGGCAAATTACTTGATCTCCCTAAGTCTCAATTTTCCTGATCTATGACTTAAGACTCTCATTAAGGTTGTTAAAGTTAAATGAGTTAGTAAATGTAAAGTGCTTAGCTTAGAGCTCAGCATATAAAGCAAAAAGTACTGTAGAAGCATGATGAGAGTGGTACCTTACCTAATCTCGGGGGAGTGGGCTGGGGAAGGTGTCAGGAAGAGCTTCTCACAGGAGGTGGTGACTATGATGCGACTGAATTCTGAATGATAAGGAAGAAGAAGAATGGTTGGAGGTAAGATGGTTGTCTTCTGTTGCTTGGTCTTCCATCTTTAACTAAGCATTAAATTGCATTGTTAATATGTTAATATATTGTATGTTATGCCTCAAGAACATGAAAAGTAATGTTACAAAGTTATATTTTACATTAAGCAATATCCTTAATTTTTTTTTTCAGAGAATTAAAGAGGGCAGCATAATTGACTCAGTTAAAACAATCTGTGTGGGAGATCATATTGAATCCATAAATGGAGAAAATATTGTTGGGTGGCGTCATTTTGATGTTGCTAAGAAGTTAAAGGAATTAAAAAAAGAGGAACTCTTTACCATGAAGTTAATAGAACCTAAGAAGGCATTTGGTAAGTTGGTTTTATGTGCGTGTGTGTGAATATTCCTGACCCCTGACATCTTTCTTTTTTAAAATCACTTTATTACCACTATTTATATCATACTTATACTTTTCTCTTTATGATGAATTGTTTTTTCTTTTTTACATTTTCTATTTATAAGTGTTTTCAATTACAGTTTATATTTAATGTTATTTTGTATTAGTTTCAGATGTACAGTATAGTGGTTAGATACTTGTCCCCCCTGAAATTTCCAGTTTCCCTGACTTCGCTCTCTAAGGGAAATGAGCACTGTGGTGTGGTGCCACGTGCTTCTGGTGTATCATTTAAAAACATAGGAAATAATAGATAGTACTACTTATAAGGAAAACAAACATTGAAGGACCAAAAAATGGCCTAGAAGGACATTTTCTAAAAAAGGCATTTGGAGTTAGAGTCTTTGAGTTTGATGGGGTTGTTTCAAGCCAAGAACAGCACATTGTGTTGTGTCCATCTTCCGAAGCAGTTAGATTTTTATGAAGCTCTCTAAACTATATTAACTGTCATTCCTGGGCCGCAATAGCAAAAACTTCAGTTACACACAGAAGTGGTATTTAGAATAGTTGTCTAGTCTATTTTAAAGACTTCTTTCAATACTTTTCCTCCTTTGGCATTCTGAATTGGCAGGGTGGGATGGTATGAAATTACTTTGGTATGACATCTGTACTTGCTTGGTTTTAGCCATGGCAGCTGTGTTCCAGCTCTTGTTCAAACCCCCAGGGCCATCTCATCCCCAGGAAAAGGTGCCAGCTTCTCTCAGTACCCAGCACTATTTTAATAAGCCAAATGACGGCCTAGTGTTTATCAGGGTGAAAGTATCTTCAGAATTATTCTGGGCCTGCCCTTACTCATCCATGACCCCACCCACTTGATGTTCTTTCCTTTGCTCAGAGAACAGAAATATTCCTTGTGGCTTCTCTAATGGCTGTTTCCTCAGGGTAGTTAATGACCGTGATGGGAGGATGCAGTGGGTCTGGGGAATTGCACTTCTTCCTTGAGCAAGAAAGTGGCAGATCCTAGCCATATGGAATTGGAAAATGTTTTCTGCTTCCGTGTGGTTCTGTGTCATTTAATAGAAATACAGTATAGGTTACATTACTTGTGGGAGACAGAGATCCAAGAAGATGTAAGGAAGAATGCTGTATGCCAGTGCTGCTCTGGAGGGACCCCTCTGGAAACCACGGCTATGGATAAGGTGATGCTGCATGGTGCACTGCAGCATCTGAGCTCACTTCTCACCGAGGAAGGTGGGCCAGTGCTTGGATTTCTATCCAGCAGTTCTTTTTGAAGTGGCTTTGCTTGGTAACCAACTTCCCAGGTGTCATAGTATATAAATTGATAGCATGTAGACAGGTTGAGAGAAATAGTATTTGATTTATTTATTATTTAAAAACATTTTTATTGATTTCAGAGAGGAAGGGAGAGGGAGAGATAGAAACATCAATGATGAGAGAGAATTACTGATCAACTGCCTCCTGTATGCCCCACACTAGGGATTGAGTACATAACCCAGGCATATGCCATGACCGGGAACCGAACCGTGAGCTTCTGGCTTATAGGTCAATGCTCAACCACTGAGCCATGCTGGCTGGGCAGAAATAGTATTTGAGTTAGACTCTGTAAATCAAAGTCATTCTCATAGTACAGTCCAAGGAATATAATTTTCTTTCTGCATTTATCTCTGCCTCATAATCTTGTTTTCCAGAGTTAACCTTTTCCTATTTTTTCTTTGTTGCCTCATAAGAATTCCATGAATAGATTTGAGAAGAACACTGGGTACAATTTTCATAAAGAAGGTATATTATTTCAGCATCCCAAATTCTGGTGGGGCTGTGGGTTAGGATACCTGGAGGTTGATATTGGAGCAGTGACAGATTTTCATTTTCCAAGGGTTCTATGGCAGTTTATCTTAACACAACATAAGTCTGCTGGTTTACATGCATTTTCCACTCTGTGGGTTGGTCCTTGCCTCTGGACCCCAGCCTGGGGACTTTTCTCTTAGATGTAGGCCTTACTGCACTGCCCATTCTTCAGCCCTTGATTTTGCAGTTTATCTTTTTTTCCTCTGAGATAAAGGCAATACTAGTTTGTTCCACATCCTCTGGCTTCATCCCAGCATATCACTCTTTGCTAGGGAGAGAGCATACTGGTATATACATCTGAAGGTACTTGGGAGACTAGACTTCCCCCAATTCTCTTGGTCCTAATCTTACTTTTTGCTATGTTTTCTTTCTTCCTTTGTTTTTCTAGCATTATCCTGGATGCATTGACTCAAATTTCATATTTTGTTTTTATTTTAAATGATTATTTGACTCTCTGCCATCTTGGATTTCTACCAGGAGAAAGGGCCAGTCTAGGTGAGGTAGAATTTTTCTCTTTTCTGATTCAAATAGGCCATATTGGCTGAAGCTAAGTCATTTCTGGGATTTACCAAAAGCTGACAGAAATGGCCATACACTTCAGTATTTTCCTACCAATTTCCCTAAAGATTTAACCTCAAAAGAATGTGGACTGTGCGCGTTCCAAAATACAGGAGGGAATAGTGTAGTTAGCTGCCTTGTAATGGAGTAACATGGATGATGAACACAACTCAGCTATGAAGAGGGGCATCCTCCCTACCTGCTCCCATTTCCATAGTTAGGTCTACCACTAGTCATATCCCACTTCTAGGGGCCATTATATGTGTCAAGATTTTTTGAGGATTATAGAATAAGCACTATCTAACGTAAGGAAATATGTTTTTCTCCAAAGTTTAACAGGTAGACCTCAGAAGACTGTTGATCAAGCCATGGGAAGCTTAGGAACCAAGGTTGTTTCAGGGATATCTGAACAAGGAACCCATCATAGGACCGGCTTAATTGATCCCTTCCAATTATTTTCTGCCTTCATGTTCCTCTGCTCCTGATTCAAATTCCTGGGATAGAGGAGGGAACTGATTAGGTCACATGTCCATCTTCATAGTGGGAAGGCAAGCTACATGATTGATAGGCCCACCAAAATCACACATAGTGAAGGGGAAGTTTCCTTTTGGGTAGGAAAAAGGCAGATGCCCACATTACCATTTCTCCTAAGCTGTTACCTTTTGGCAAAGCAGTATTAGTTTTCTCTTGACTTTGAATCTGACTCTAGCCATATGTGATATACTCAGCCTGGGTGTATCAGAATGAATCTGGATGGGGGAGTTGGCTTTGGGTGACTGGTCTTAAAGGTTTTCCTGCTAGGTATTGGTTACTATAAAAATGGTTGTCTGACAATGGGCTATCTAGAGACCATGATAGCATCAACGCATTCTTTCCAGGGGAAGGGAAAAGCCATATTCTTCTTTGTGCTGGCCACCAGATTTAGAAGGGGCCGTGCTTTACAGATATGGACTATACTTCTGGGAAGGTCCTTCATTTATGTATGACACAAATAATTTGAGAAGCTGTTTTAGGTACTCTGCTAATCATAACAGATGCTAAGAAAGAAGACTAAGTTATAGATTTTGTCTGTTGAGGGCCTCATAGGAGGCTGTTATATACTGAATTGTATCCCCCTAAAATTCCTATGTTAAAGTCCTAATTTCCAGTACCTCAGAATGTGGCTGTATTTAGAGATAGGGTCTCTAAAGATGTAGTTAAGTTTAACTGAGGTCTTTAGGGTGAGCCCTGATCAAATTGACTGATGTACTTATATGAAGAGGAATTTGAACCTGGAGACATAGATGGAGAAAGCCATGTGAACATGAAGATAGTCATCTGCAAGCCAAGGAGAGAGGTCTCAGAAGAAAGCAACTCTGGTGACACCTTGATCTTGGACTTTCAGCCTCCAGAAGTATAAGAAAATAAGTTTCTGTTGTTTAAGCCAGGTGTTACTTTGTTGTGGCAGCCCTAAGAAAGTAATACAGAGGTCAGTAAGGAAAAAAAAAAAAAAAGAAGATGTGGTGCAATTTCTTTGACTATGACAGTAGATCATGGGCTCCCTAACAATCTGAAAGGTACAGGTTGGGTATCTTTGCAGTTCTTTGGCCTTGGCAGATGGCAAGAACATACTACTGATATGTTTTCATTCAACAGATATTTGAATAGTTAGTATATGCTTGTTTTAGGATGCTAGTTGTTGGGATAATAGTCACTGTTATTGAGAGCCTACTCTATTCCATTGCCATACTACATGTTTGGTATATCCATGAATAAGATCCAGTTCTTGCCTACAGCAAGTTCCTGGCTAGTGGGAAGAGATGGATATTAAAAAAAAAAAAATAAATTCAATGAAGCTCTTAGAGGTGCTGAAACGTACTAGAGGTATAAAAGTGGAGACATCAAGTCTACCTTAGGAGTTTAGGAAACACTTTCTGAAGAAGGGATTTGAGCTGAATCTCTTATTTTTTAATATATTTTATTGATTTTTTACAGAGAGGAAGGGAGAGGGATAGAGAGTTAGAAATATAGATGAGAGAGAAACATTGACCAGCTGCCTCCTGCACACCCCCTACCGGGTATGTGCCTGCAACCAAGGTACATGCCCTTGACCAGAATTGAACCTGGGACCCTTCAGTCTGCAGACTGACGCTCTATCAAACTGGTTAGGACAGAGCTGAATCTTAAAAGAGGCTTGCTCAACGAACAAATGAAGGAAGGTTGTCCTAGGGAGTAGGAACAGAATAAGCAAATATGCAAAGGTATGGAGCAGTATTATATATCTGGGAATATGACATATAATATTTGGCCATTCGGTCGATTTGCATACTATGCTTTTATTATTATAGATAAAGAGTAGGTAATGAAAAACTAGTGAAGGGTTTTAGGTAGGGGAGTAACATGATGAGACTTGGATTTTAGAAAGATTTTTTGAAGACTGTGTCAGACAGTGGGGTGGGCTATGAAATAAAGATTAGGAAATCCATAAAGATTCAATTGTGTTACTTGAGGAGAAGAAAATAAAATTCTGAATTTAGACATGGAGATAAGAAATGGTTCAGAGGAATAGACCATAGCTTACTGGCACCATTTGTACATACCTCTTTTCAGCTTCATGTTCAGTGACATCAAGTTGGTTGTTTAAAATTGGCTATGGTGGGGTATTGACATCACAGAAATAAGCAAGTGCTGTAAATTGAAGTTTTGTAGCCTGGAGAGGTGATTGTTAAATATTTACCTGCATACCACTCAATGTTAAGAAGGTAGAATTAGTTACCTGTTGGAAGTAGAGGTAAAGGAAAAGAAATTGCAAGCGATGACTCACAGATTTGTGGCTTGTGTGAGGGACTGAGTGTGGTGCTATTCTTTGAAATGAGGAATTCTTAAAAAAAAAGATTTGAGTGAGGAGATAGACAAGAGGTTAAACTTATAGTACAATTTTGGATCTTAAAAATTTGAAATCTGTGCGGTAATTCTGTTGGATGTTGAGAACAGGGGTCTAGGGGATGGGATTTATGAGTATAGTTGTATGCTGTTTAACAACAGGGATACATTTTGAGAAGTGTTATTAGGCGACTTTGTAGTTGTGCAAACATCAGAGTGCACTTGCACAAATCTAGATGGTATAGCCTACTACACACCTAAGCTACATGTTATGGCCTATTTCTCTATAGGCGAGGAAAAATAAATTCTCCTTTACTCTTTGAGTTGTTGGGTTTTAGGTAGGAGGCCCCAATTACTCCTCAGGAGCAGGGGGAGGTGGAGAAGCTCTGAGGGTCAATCGGGGCCAGCAGCTGCCACTTGCACCTGCTGATGGTGCCAGCCGCAGGTGCGAGTGCTGGGCGGGACTGTGGTGCGCAGAAGCAAAGAATTTTCAGTAACCACCAGAGGCTTGCCCCGATGACAGCGACTGGTGCCCCACCTTTGTCTGGCGCCCCTGCTCACCTGCTCCACCATCCCACTGTGGCCGATGCCGGCCATGTTCCACGCGCTGCTGCCTGCTGCCAACACCTACCATGTTCCATGTGTGTCCCCTGGTGGCCAGCGCACGTCATAGCGACTGGTTGTTAGGTTTTTTTGGTTGTTCTGCTGTTTGGTCTATTTGCATATTAGGGTTTTATATAAATAGATGTGTGTGTATCTATATCTATTTATCCACATATAGATATTATATACTTATGGGTCATGATATAATACACATATTTCTCACTCTGTGCCATTGCAAAAAACATTTGAAAGCCACTGGTTTAAATGACTCCCTTATTGAAAATCTGTAGTTTAATGGGAAATCTCCCCTATCCAGCAAGGTTTCTCTTGGTCATCTGCTTTCTGATCCAAATTTTCCTTCTTCTAGCCATGAGTTGATGGCAACCGTCCCAGTCCTTATCAAGTAGTGGCTGGAATGTCTCTGGTGCTATTTTCTTTCTTTTCTTTTTTTAAGGGCATGGCTCACTTCCTTCCCTCTTTTGCCAATGAAAAGGAACATGTCTCCACAATGAGCTCAACCCTGCAGAGTTTGCCCTGTAAACCCAGATTTCCCCAAAGCTATGAAAATTCACTCTTCCATTTAACTGGCTTTAGGACCAGACTAGCTCAACTGGTTTGTTTTCCTATGAGGCCTTTTAATGGCAGAAAAATAATTATTAAATGTATGAGGCTTTGATTCCATTTTACTTACAGGAATTTCTGTTTGGTTTATCCTGGAGACTTTTTAAAATTTGCAATTGTTGCTCTTCATGGAAAGAGTTTTGTGGAAAGATGCCTGAAATGTTTCTGTAAAGTGTTTTGAAAGTGAGAAAGGGAATTGAAAGAAAGTTTACTTCCTAAATCACGGATAGTCTTTATTTTGGGGTTAGATTTTGTAACAGCCCTCTGGTCTCTGTCTTCTTTTAGAGGCTTCATTCCTGTGCTATGTGCCCATCAGAATAGGATGTTCAGTATGTGAATTATGTCTGAGTCCTTTGAGTCATTCACAGCTGGAAAACTCGGACCTCAGCTTCGTGATTCAGCTTAATGGATGCACTCATTTTTAAATATTAAATACATTGGATTTTTAAAGATTAAATACATTGAAACTCTGGCTTTTAAGTTTTGTATGACTTTTTAGTTATCTCAAACATTTAGATATTTCAAACTTTCTATTATTCATGCTATTTCAAACGACAAATGTTTGTGGTATTTTTTCATATATATTGATTTCTATCAGATATCCTGGAGAATATGGACAAAGTTACAAAAGAGACAACAAAAGAGCAAGTCATTAAGTACATACACTCAGCCACATACGGCTGATAATGTGGCATCAGGTGAATTAAATTAACCTTTCTTTGCTTTGGTTACCGCACACATGAAACTGAAGATGGGGATAGTATCTGCCACACTGGGCTGTTGTGCGTTTTAAAATGATAAACATCTGTAAAAATCATAGAACAGTCCTTAATGCAGAGTAAGTCTAAGAAATGTTAGCTGAGATTACTACTGTTACTATGAAGGTGTAACCTTCTCTTTAAGTAGTAAATTTAGAAACAAGATGAACCTACATGAAACAGGAAAACCAATGTGGGTGAGTTGCTGATTAGCAAGTGTTTGTTGAGAACTCTGGTACTCATCCAGATCCTGGAAAGACAGATGGTAATATCACATCTCATATCAAATAGTGAAATATATCAGTCTATCATTGTCATAGCTGCGATTTACTTTTCTAAGTACTTGCTAAGTAGGAAATCATTTAATCCTTACAACCATTCTAGAAGGGTAAGCAATTCGTTCCAGGTTTTGGAGCTATCTGGCCAGTGAGGGAGGCAGGCTTCTAACCCAGGCAGTGAGTCTCTGGAGCCAGCTCTCTCAGAACCATTATTTGTCAGCACATTTATTGTCCTCCAGGAGCTTACAATTTACATAAAGGAGCAGGTGCCTTAAGAATCCAGTAATCAAAAGAGGGGACATCTGTAATACTTTCAACAGTAAACATAGTAGAAAGAAAAAGAATCAAGTAATTGCCCTGGCTCAGGTAGCTCTGTTGATTAAAAATGTTGTCCCCATACATCAAGGCTGTGGGTTTGATCCCCGATCAGAGCACATACAAAAATCAACCTGTAATTGCATAAATAAGTGGGACAACAAGTCTCTCTCTCTCTCTCTCTCTTCCCCTTTGTCTCTCTCTCAAACCAATAAAAAAAAAAGAATCAAGTAATTCTATTAATAGCAGAGATAGCTACCATTTATTGAATGCTTATTAGAAGCAATATGGTGTTGCAGTCTAGAGCATAGACTCTGGGCTTAATTTCTGTCTCTGCTGCTGATTACCTGTGTGATCTTGGACTAGTTACTTACTCCCTCTATGCCTGTTTACTAATCCATAAAGTGTTGTGAGGATTAAATGAGTTAATGTATGTGAAGTACTCAGGATAGTGCTTGCCACATAGTGCTACATAAATATTAGTCATTGCTACAAGGACTACTACTCTTAGGGCCTGATTTAATCCTCATGCCATTCCTATGAAGTTTTCCAGATAAGTGACTGAGGCTTTGGGCAATTAAATACCTCACTGAGGTCACTCAGTGGTGGGCGGGAAGTGCAAGGATAACATTCCAGTCCTCTTCGCTCCCCAGGCTGGTGCTCTTAACATTATGTGTTACTGCCTTTTTAGAACTGTGATATGTGCTGCAACGCAGATTTAAGCAAAGTGGAATTCTGCTGACCTGTCCATGATTGGGAGGGGTTCTAAAGCTTAGAGTGTGAGGGTGGCTGGGATAAGTAGTAATATTGGGGAGGACTTCCCCAAAGAGAAAGCCATGGGACAGATGATGTTTGGCAGGTCCCACTATTATCAGGGACCAGCGCCCCATTCCCATGTAACTTCCCTTGCGAGGTGACGGGATGCCTGACAGAGTTGCGTAGGGATGTTAGAGCTGTAAGAGCCGTGGCCTTGCAACCTGAGGTGAAAGACTCCCTGTGCCCTGGGATTGGCACACTGACTTCTACAGAGAGCTTCAGGGTAAATCTGTGTACACTTCTGAACCTAAGATCAGCCCTCCAGATCTTGAGAGGGGGAGAGACTTCTCAAGCATAACCAAGACTCAATTTCTCACCAAACCTGTGGTGCAGGGAGCTTAAGGTCAGGTTCAGTCTGACATTTCTTTTTTCCCAGAATTGTGAGTAAAATTTAAATCCACTACAGAAATTTAAATGGGTGTTCAGAAAAGGGAAAGATACCAGCAGGCTGGACTAGGTGAGAAAGATTCCTAGAGAAGATTGCACTTGAACTTGGCCGTGGAAGGATGGTTTCCTATGGGAAGTGTTCAGGACAGTAAAGAGTCTAGCTTTGGAGTGACTGCAGTAAATCAGGCTGCAAAAGTAGCTCCAGGCCATAGTAAGAAGAGCTTGGAAAACTAGGAGCTTGTCTTAGAGGATAATAGGGAGTCATTTTGATATTAGAACTCAAGAATGACATGATTTTAAGGAATGAAGCCCAGAGGAACAATGAAGCCATATTTGATTAGAGGAGAAACTATGTAAGAGGCCGCTGCAACAGTTCAGGGGTAAATGTTAAGGGCTGGGACTAGGGGCAGCAGTGGGAATTCAAAGAAAAGAAAAAATCCTGGGTAATATTGTAAAGGCAGAAATGGGGGTTGAGGTACATTGATGATCTTTAGCTAAAGCAGACAGGAAAGTTGAGAAGAAGAAAATGTGACTCCCAAGATTTCTACCTCGAGAGCCTGTGATGAAAGTGATAATTAGAAATGAGGCAGTTGGGGTGTAGAAATGGTTTGGGGAATGTCAGGGAGAAAAGTTCAGTTTGAGATGTTTTGCATTTTATCTGACATTGGCACTCTTTTTTCATGTTTTTTCTTTTTTGGCAAAGGTTTAAAGTGTTCACAATGACAAATTTTGCCACTTAATCTTTTTATGTCAGAGTTTGTTCTGCCCTTCTTATATCTAGTTAGACATGCCTTTGGCATCTACCACAAAGACACCATGGAAAAAGATAAATGAAGAGCAAGTTCTTTTGTGGGGTGTGGCAGATGTGTTAGATGAATTCTGAGTGTAACTGATACATTTGTGTCCAATGTAAAGACCCCGATGGACAAATACCCTGGCTAAATATGCACTCTTTTCTACTCCAATTGTTGTTGACCTAAGAGTATCCAAACTTGTAGAGAATTTTTATAAAAACTTATTTGAGCCAAGCAGAGAATACAATATGCTTAAAAGCAAGATCTCAGCAGACTGAGAAAGATGCCTCTCAGGATGACCATTGCACCTTCTTTTCTGCATTTGGAAGTAAGGAGGGAACAAAAGGAAGATTACTGAAGATGAAAGAAAGCAAGGTGGGATTGGATTACAGGATAGTTAACAGGGTTATATGTGCCTTTGAGGGTGGTTTCTTTTCTGAGGGGTCTGATGAGAGGCATTTTAAAGGTGTGTTAACCTAGATGCATGGAAACAATTGACTTTAAGGCAAAGATAAACCTTTTACTAAAGAAGTTATATGTCTGGGGTGTGACCTGCCTATTTAGGAATTTATGATCACATTACTCTATGAGGTTACTTTCCACACAACCTCTTTTCATCCACATTGTAAACTCTCATTAATAGAAAATGTAGTAAATGCTCATGTTTTTAATCTGAGAAAAGTGTAATTATCATAATTTATAATACTAAAATCATTGTAATCTGTATTTCCCAAGGCACCCTAAACAGTGATTGACTTCTTAGGATGATGTTTAAGGAGCATTTAGAATGAATATCAACTATAGAGTAGAAGGTAGTTAACAGCATTCAGCTGTTTTTAAGCTTAGCAATTAAAATAGGAATGTAGGATGAAGGGATCAAAAATGATGCTAAAATGTAAGTGGCTTCCTTAATTTGTTGACTAGTATGAATATAATATAACTTATTAGAAAAACAGCAATGATACCAATAATACATATTTTATCAGAAAGTATTTGTAAAATGGTAGTTATATAATTATAGGAAAATGGATTTAAGAAATTGTGCTCAAGCTCTGGCTGGGTGCTCAGTTGGTTTGAGTGTCATCCTGATATGCCCAGGTTTCGGGTTTAATCCCTGGTCAGGGCACATATAAGAATCAACCAGTGAACACTGGCTGGGTAGCTCAGTTGATTAGAGCATCCCCCCGCCCCCCGCCCCCCGCCCCCCCCGCACCTGATATACAAAGTTGTGGGTTGATTCCAGGTCAGGCACATATAAGAATCAAGCAATGAATACATAAATAAGTGGAACAACAAATCTCTCTCTCTCTCTCCTCTCTAGAAATTTAAAAAAACAAAAAAGAATCAACCAATGAATGCTTAAATAAGTGGAACAACAAATTGATCTGTCTCCCCCTCTCCTCCTCCTCTCTCTTCTCTCTCAAGTCAATAAATTAAAAAGAGGAGAAATTATGCTCAAACTTGTGGTTGGAGTATGTTTTCAGAAAATGTTAAGTGGATAAGCAATTCTTGTTATGTATGAAAAAATGTTTGATATATTAAGTGAAAAGGCAGATTATAAAACAATGTATAGTACTATCCCATTTGTAAAAGCTATCTTTAAATGTAGAAGAAAAATGACTTACAGTGTATGTATGTTGAAATGTTAGCAGTTATCTTTACGTGTTGAGTTTATTAATAATTTCTTTCTTTCTTTAGGCTTCTTGTGCTTTTTACATTTTAAATATAAAATGAACAGACTAATTTTCATAACCAGAAAACAATTATTTTAAAAATGGAGGCTAGCATGCCTAGGCTGAGAAATAGAGAAACTGAATCATTCCACTTTTAGTGGCTTTATAATTTCTAACTATATGATTATTCTCATTTTAAACAGTTTTCTTTAATATTATTATAAATGGGTCCCATGTTAGAAATGTGGTAGAATATCACATTGTATTATCTCTTTAAATTGCCAGGATTGTTTTTGTAATACTTTTAACTTTTTAAAGGCCAGGAGGAAATATATGTTATAAATCATAATAAAAGTTAGATTCAATTTTTTAGTTTTGAATTCTCATGATAAAGTCATACTGTGGAATAAAAGGAGTATAAAAGGGTATAAAGAAAATATTTTAGCCATCACTGTTTTAAAAAAAACTTTCATATATTAGAATTTGTAAGTCTAGACTCTGTTTTTTAACATAGTTCCCTCTGGGTTAAAGATATGCACTTTCTTCCTAGACTTACACATTAACTGTTGCCTGTAGTTTCAGGGAGTTATAAAAACACCGCTAAGTGTTTCTCAAATGACACTTTAACCAAAGAACGAAGAGATTTTGGGTACAGTTATTCCACTTCTGACACTTGTCCTACACTGTTAAGTCTCATCAAAGGAACACTTAAGAGCAACTTTGTGTGCTTTTTGTGGGGTTGGTTCATGTGTTGCCAGTCCTCATGATCCAACAGACAACTGATGCCTTGCACACGTGGCTTCCTCTTGCTTCCTTTTTCTTGCTTTTTATCTGTCCCAGTACCGCTTTAAAACTCGACATAACAGAAATCCATAGCTATTCTAAAGAAATCTGAGAAATTTTGGAGAGAGGAAGGCCACATGGACAAAGGGAATGTACAGTCTAAACGTTGAATTCTGGGATGTAAGCTAGGTTTTGTCAAACTACTCTGAGAAAAGTGTGTGTGTGTGTGTGTGTGTGTAATGTATGTATGTTGGAGGTGAAAGTAGGGTAGGGAGCACATGAGCTGTCTATGGACAGTGCCATTTGTGTATGTCCAAGCTCATAGGAATATATCAGTCTCCAAGAGAAACTTAGAATGTGTGTTTTTATGAGAAATCTTTTAAATTAGATATGCATTAAAGCTGTGATTATATACAGAGGATAATAGAACTCTGATTTGTGTCCAACTTTTAAATGTTGGTAACTAATTAAAGAACCAGAGAACATAGCTCCTCAGGTACCCAGAGTGAAGAAGGTTTCAAGTGAATCATTCCCAGGAGGGGCAGAGGCTTAGTGAGCGGAGAGTCACCCCGTTGGGAGGGACTCTGAACCATAAGCTCTCCATGCCTTGCTTTTGGAGTCTTTGCATCCATGGCCTGGAACCCTTTTCCTTCTCCTTCCTTTTCCCACTTAGTTTTGCTATCTTATTCCTGGATGGTTGGGTCTCTGCTTGGACATCACTTCCTCCAAGACTTTTCAGGCTCGTGAGAATGAAGCATGAGCGCCCACTTGGACCTTTGATACCATCCCTCCTTTGAATTACTAAATTGAGGTGATGACCTCTGTTCCTTGCGAATTTCATGAGTGTGAATCAACCTCTGAGACTCAGGTCTGCTTTGGGAACACTGGAAAAAAAGGAAAAGACAAGAAAAGTAAAGCATTTCTGAGCCTGCAATGCTGAGGAACATTGGTGACCACGTCCCACAAAATCCGCCCTGAGTTGCCATCTGGCCACTCTTTTGATGTTTCTCATGATGTGAAACTCCAGAGATGGAAGTTACAGACATGGATGAGTGAATTTGGTGAGGTAGCTTAGTTCACCCTACAAGGGTGGCTAGGGGAGGGGGCTGCATGTTTCCTTTTCTATGATGGAGTGGTGATATGTGTGGGCACTTGCTCACGTGATGTCATGTAACTCTAATAGGGGGATTTTGTGTGGGGGGGTCGTCATCCAATAAAATGGACTCTGGAGGGCCTCCAAGGCTGAGGGCCCCTAGGATGAGATGGGCTTAAACTCAGCCACTTGGTGGAGTCTGAGAAGAGCAAGGGGAGGGTCATCTGTTGTTTCTATCCCCCTGTAAATTGAAGGGGAAAGCCATAGTTTTATAGAAAAGATAAAATAGAATAAAAAAAGAGACCTTTGTATTTGAAGTGACAATTTTCTGAATAATGGAAGAGAGACCCTTGCATGTTTCTCACTCTAAGAGAGAAAACCAGCGCGTATGGTGTGGATGGGGAGGGAGCGGGAAGAGCAGGTCACTCTCTGCAGCAGCACTGTTTAACACCAGCCAGGCCAGTGGGCTGAGCACCTTTCAAGCATTAGCCCTTTGAATGCTTAAAACAATACTGTACCCAAGTGCTTTTCTCATTTTACTGAAAAGGACTGATTCCTCAAGGACATAGTTTGTAAATGGAGGAGCTGGGGCTTTAAGCTCAGGTTCTCTGAGTCTCAAGTCCAGCTCTTGTTCATTGAGCAACTGTTGGCATAGCTGTGTCCGTCTGTGCCCACCTCCCTTTGAAATCGTGGCTCTGCCCTGCTATGAAGGCTGTGCTCTGTATTCCAGGCCAGTGGGGGCCCTCTTGGGACCAGAGCAAGACCTTGTGCAGAAGCAGGAGAATGCCTGGCTTCCTCCCTTGTCATCCTATGTCAGCTGGGGATCTAAGTCATGTTGCATGTGTTCCTCCTGAAAATGGGATTTGGCTTCTGTCAGTCCTTCTTTCCCTGGGGTTCACGGTAGGACTAGAGGCATATCTTTTTTGTCTCCTCCATTTTCCCGTCTCTCTGATATAGCAGAGACTGGGATTGGTCTGTTTACTGAAAATGCTAGTTGAAATGGGGTGTTATAAACAATGAAACAAGTGTTTAACTATACATTCTTTTACCACTTATGATATAAAAGACCCTTTCTTTGAGTAGAAGACACAAATTAGAGCTCTAGTATCCTCCTTATGTAATCACAACCTTCATGCAAGGCTATGGGTTCTGTTTCATTTTTTAAAAACCAGATCTGTAAAATGAATGTTGAAAGATATATATTTTTTTCTAATCTCCTAACATCATCGTGCCCACACCTAATTTTTTTTTTTTTTTGCAACTCACTCTCATGGAATCTTTCCAAAGCAGTTAACCTAGTTTTCCTAGCAATAATAACTTTCTGTTTCACACCTACCAGCTCATGTACTTTTAAATTAAATTACATAATTAGAGTAGCAGATATAATTGCCACAAAAGGGCTTGGGAGCACACAGGATTGCTTCTTGGTGCCCAGGAGCAGCTGTGAGTGTCCTGTGCCCCAAGTGACCTGCTGCAGGCACTCAGCATGTTTGGTGGTGGTGGTGGGGGGAAGCCCCAGGGGAATCTAGGGGGTCCAGCTACTGCAGGCCCCTTCCTAGTGTCTACTGTGCGAACTGAACCCCTCTGATTGTCCAGCCCCTAGAGAGGCCCCATGCGGATGCATTAATGAGAAGTGAAGTGGCTGATGATTTAGGGCTTGGCATGGTTGGTTAGACATGCTTAGGCAGGCCAGCATCCCCAAAGTAGGCCGACTGAAAATCTTCACAATCTTAAAAAAAAAAAAAAATAAAAAACCCACAGAACTTATTCCCCCCACCCCCCTCCCCCTGTGGACAAATAGAAGTATCCTGCCTGTTTTCATGTATAAACTGGTTGATATATATTCCTGAATCATAGGGTCATAAAGATGGCTTCTATTTCCTCAGTGGTGAAAACTGCCTTTTTGGAGGCCTCCAAGCCAGAACGGAAAATTTAACTTCTGCTTTGGTGCCACCAAGTGGTTGGTTGTGAGATACCACTCTCGAGGAGAAAGCTGAATAAACACTGCGATAACAAGAAATCTGAGCTGAATAGGCAGAACACAGAGGATTTTTAGGACAGTGAAACTATTTTGGATAAGATTACCATATTGGATACATGCCACTATTTATTTGTTCAAACCTACAGAATGTACACCATCAAGAGTGAACCCTAACCTAAACTATGAACTCTAGGTGATAACGTATCAGTATAGATTTATTGATTGTTAACAGTGTGCCACTATGGTGGGGGATGTTGATAATGGGGGAGGTGATGCATATATGAGGGTAGGGGGTGTATGGAGACATCTGTACTTTATGCTCACTTCTGCTGTGAACTTAAAACTGCTTAAAAAAAAAAGCTTATTGCCCCAGCTGGATGGCTCATTTTGTTGGAGTGTCTTCCTGTACAACCAATTATTGTTTCTCTCTCTCTCTCTCTCTCTCTCTCTCTCTCTCTCTCTCTCTCTCTCTCTCTCTCTCTCTCTCTCCCTCTCTCTCCCTCTCTCTAAAATCAATAAACATATCCTCAGGCGAGGATTTTTAAAAAGCTTATTAATTTAAAAAATATTTTATTCTACATATTTTCCCCCTTGAGCAACTGGTGTTGCAGGTAAGAGCAAGGTAAGATAGAGACACCCTCTGAAAGACTGGCTGGCTTCTCTGGCATGAATGAAAACCCCTTCATAAACCTACCATATTCCAAAGTCTGGGTCCTTAGCTCTGTGAATCCCAGAAACCATTTATTTTTTCATTGTATCTGGAGTTGTTCAGTTTTCCAGGGTTATATCATCCTCACCAAACTTGCAGGAGACTTGTTGCTAAGTCATAATGCCAGGGTATCACTATACAGCTGGAAATGTAGTTGTAGCGGTAGACCAAAACACGTTAGCTGAGCAGTTCATTTCCCGCCCAGCAGCAAAATTAATATGGGAAGACAAATTATATCAAGTAGGCCATTTGCTGAAGTCTCAGTGGCATGATGGATGTGTGGTCAGGGGGGTGGGAAGCATAAGGTTGTTCTTTAACTTGACTCTGACTTGACCACTGTAGGTCTATATATAATTCAGATGATAACACTCACATGGCTGGGTGTACAGAATCCTGGACAGTGCAGAGGACAGATTGACCTGGTCTGCTTCTTTGGGCCCCTTTTTGGAAAGTCTATGCCGGGCATCTTGCTTCTGTTAATCCATTCTCCTCAAATGGGACACAGTGTAACTGACAAGGTTAATGCTGTAGACTCACTGATGTAGCTCCAGTCTCCTTAGAATTTGGTCTTCTGAGAATTTGGTCACCAGGATTAGCATTAGCACCATCAGTCACCATTTATAGGTTTTTGCTTAGGGGATCTGTTCTACTTTACCTCATGATAGTTTTTAGTTCTTTCATTCTCGGAGAAAAACTCATGTTTTGGTGATTCTGTTCCTGTTCTTTCATTCTCGGAGAAAAACTCATGTTTGGTGATTCTGTCCCTGAATGCAGGTTAAAATTTCTATATATAAAAGCCTAAGTGACCGAACGACTGAATGACCGAATGACTGGTTGACCGGTTGCTATGACACACACTGACCACCAGGGGGCAGACACTCAATGCAGGAGCTGCCCTCTGGTGGTCAGTGTGCTCCTACAGCCAACCTTCCATGGTCGGTCACCCTCCCACTGTCCCTCCCCCTGGCTGACCAACCTCCTGTGATCCCTCTTCCTGGCTGGCCAGCCCCTCTGATCAGCCAGATCGCCGGCCAGGCTGAGGGACCCCACCTATGCACGAATTTGTGCACCAGGCCTCTAGGTAAAACATAAAATCCTTAATCACTTTGGAGTAGATTCTCAATGGCAAAACAGTACTTGCTGATGATGGGAATTATTCCATGTTCTGAATCAGTAAGAAGGCATTTGTGCAGTAGACCTCACTACCTGCTTGCATTTACCAGCCTTGTCCTGCGATTCCTCATTGAAGCTCAGGTATCTCTGGTTCCTGCTGCAGCACCTCTCCACCCCTCCATCTGTTCTTGCCCCAAACTGCTGCCTTAGGTCCTCAGTCAAGGGGACTTGGAGAATATTTGCAGAATTGATAAGTTGGTGGCTTGTGGTTGGAATCTGATCCACAGATTTTATTTATTTATTTATTTATTTATTTATTTATTTATTTATCTTTACCTGAGCAGTGAGGATGTTTTTTCTATTGATTTTTAGAGAGTGGAAGGGAGATGGGAGGGGGATACACACACACACACACACACACACACACCAATTGGTTGCCTCCTGTTTGCGTCCTGACTGGGGCCAGGGATTGAACCTGCAACCCAGGTACATGCCCTTGACCGTGAATGGAACCCATGACCATTTAGTTCAAGGACTGATGCTCTAACTACTGAGCCAAACTGGCCAGGGAAGATCTCCTTTATTTTTGCCAAAATGTTTTTTAAAGTTTGACTCAATGGCCAAAACTTAAAATCAGGAGATTCATAAAATACTCTTGAGTATACAGTTTCTTTGCAAACTAGTAGGTCTGGCTATGAAGGGCCTATGTTCCCACAGGGAATAAGTTATTGGAGTAGTCTAGGTAGGGCATGTCTCTTCCAGCTATCCTCAGTCCCCACCCTACTCTTCCACTCATTTATGTTACTGCTTGGTATTGGGGTGGGTGGGACTCTTTGTGACTTGGAAAATCAAAACCAAAAATAAAACACAGACACAAACCAAGCATAAGGAAAGCAGTGGCTGCCCCTGGACTCGCTCCCTGCCTCTTGCCTGCCTCCTGAGGGGATGCCTTCCTTGGATCCTGTTCCCAGACTCTTTTTCTTTAGAAACTCCTTTTCTCATTATGCCACCTCTGAATTCATCCCTTGTGCTTCCAAGAGGTGTGATGTTGAAGTGTTGTTGAGAGAAGCATTCAGACTTTGGCATCAAGAGACTCGGGTTTGAATCCCAGCTCTGTGCCTCAGTGAGCTTAGTTTCCTTCTCTGTAACGTGAGGGCTATACCTTGCCTCATAGATTGGTATGAGTACTACATGGGATTTTTTGTGTATGAATCATCAAACAGAAGGAGGATACTCATGTAAGAGTGTCTCTGCTCCTCCCCCCTCTCTCTCTCATCAAGATATGGGTCTTTCTCTGCTTCATGACCTTGAGGAAGTCAGCTGCACCTCCAGCTCTGCTTTCTCACCGCATACACCTCTTTACTCTCAGAATAAAGCCAACTATTTTATTTATTCCTCATAACTTCCAGTCTTTCCCATCTGTACGTTTCAAATATTTTCCTTTTCCTTTTGTAACCAGACCTCTCTTAGAGACTCCCATCTGAGACTCCTGAATGGCAGGTGAATTTGTTTGGGGAAATTCTGTAAGGACTCATAACTTTTATCAAACCTCTACAAGCATGGTACATAGTTTTGTGACGGCAAATACTTTAGCTTTTACAGCAGTCTGTTTGAATTCTTTATAAAGATACACACCTTTCCCCATCTATTTTATCTCTACAGAAATAGAGCCAAGGTCAAAAGCTGGAAATACCTCAACAGGAAAAATTGGTACTGGAAGGGAGACACTTCGCCTGAGGTCAAAAGGTCCTGCCACTGTGGAAGAAGTGGTATGTTATGTTCCTTTAGTCCTCATTCTGCTTGGACATGTATGGGCATTTATGGTTATTAGAGCTGAAAAAGAAAGGTAAAACCATGAGGTTAAATAAGGTGCTATACATTCCAATTAAAGCACAGACTTTAATTCATTGCCTACTTACCAATATTAAAATTATTGAAAGATTTAAGAAGGAATATAGAAACTAAGTGTATGAGAAGAGACTGTGATCCAAAGTAATCCTCAGCTACCTGCAGAGAACTTTTTTTCTGGAGTCTGTGGACATCTGATTGGCTCAAAATGTTTAAGATATCAGCCAAAGCTCTGAGAGCCAAGAAAAGTCTCAGAGCCACCTGTAGGAGTAAATATACTTATGATTTTGATAATCTACCTAATAATAGAATAATATGCAAATTGGTTGGGACGCCGTCACATAATGACCGATCAGCAGGCTGTGTCCCCGCCCCCTGTGCTGGCCCGGAGACATGAGGCTCACATCCCCGCCCCTGGCAACGGGCCCTGGGATGTGAGACTCGCAGCCCTCCCCCTGCACCGGTCCGGGGGTCTGCAGGCTCGCGGGGAGGCCCCTCCGCTGTGGGCCTGGCCGGGGGTCCACAGGCATGTGGAGGTCCGCAGTCCTCCACCATGGCCCGGCCTGGGGGTCTGCAGGCCTCCCCCAGCTCCAGCCTACCTCCTTGGGGCAATCCATCGAGGAACCCCAGAGTGGGGGCAGGGCCTACCTCTTTGGGGTGATGGATCGCAGGGCTCCCGCACTGTGACAGGGCACAGGGCAGGTTGGGGGACCCCGCCCCCCTGCCCCAAGTGCATGAATTTCGTGCACTGGGCCTCTAGTAAAAGATAATATGAATGAATTCCAGTCTCCTCAGGTGAAACATTCTATAGTTATCTTTGACTGTTCTCTGTCATGTCCCACATGCTTCCCATCAGCAAATCCTGGTGGATCTATGTCCACAATAGGCCAGAATCCAACAACAACTCACCACCTGTACTCCCACCACTTGGGTCCAAGGCACCAAGTCTTATCTTAAACATTACAATCACCTAGTCAGTCTTCCTGTGTTCACCCTGGCCCTCTTCCCTCTGTGCTCAGCACAGCAGCCAGAATTTTCATTCAAAAACACCAATGAGGTTAAATTTCTTTTCTGTTGAGAACCCTCCATTAGCTTCCCATGTTACTCTGGATAAAAGCTCAAGTCCTCAGCATGACTGACATGACCCAACTCTGCACTGCTTCTCTGATCTCATTTCCCACCTCTGCTCCTGTCTTCCTCTGTGTCAGCCACCTGAGTCTCCTTGCTGTACCCAGACAGGCCAGACGTAGGCTGCCACTGCAGGGTCTTTGTACTGCTGTTTCCTCTACCTGAATGCTTTGCCCATTTGTGAGCATGACTCCCTCTCTGGCCTTCTTCAGGTTTCTGCCCATATATCACCTTCTCTGAAAGAATGCTTCTGAATATCTTGTATAAAGAGCTATTCCTGCTGCCCCTCCCCCTGCCTAATTTTTCTTCCTTTAATTTTCTTCAAAGCAGGAAACACAGTAGGACTCATTGTCTCCTTGCTTCCTTTTTGCCTATTGTCTGGCTCCTTTGCTCACATGTCTTGTTCACTGTGGTATCCCAGCACCTAGAATAATAGTACCTGACACATCAAAGGAGCTCAAATCTTGGCTGAATTAATGAATTAACAAATGATTCATTTAAGCTTGAGCAGAGGAAGGGTTTCACTGATTAACTGGGTCAGTACTTGAGTGAAAACACCAGAAGTAGAAGAGACAGATGGAAAGAGGAAGGATGGACAAGGAGGGCAGCAGGGGTGAGGGGCAGGATTCGAAGTGGCAAGCGGCAGGTCAGGCCACTCACAGCAGCAAAGACAGCAATGATGTGATGGTTGCCCTGTGGGCACAGGGGAGATGAGGCAGGGGTCTGAGGCCAGGGGGATCCTGAAGGCAGGGCCTCAGGCACTGGGCCCCTCTAGTCCCTCTGTGTGCACATATTGTCCGAGGACCCCCCAGGTGTTTGAAGAGCAAAAGAGTGAGACAGGTGAGCCACTAGGAGGCTCTTTCTACAGACCAGGATCCCAGAGCTTGTGGGGTGACCATGGTCAGAGTCAGCCATGGGGGTGGCTTGATGGGGCAGATACTCAATGAACCATGAGGCCAAGATTATCCTTCTGAGTGTTTGAGTCACCCAGGATGTTGTGAGTTTTGGGGAACCTAGAGGAAGATTTTGAGTCAGGTGTCTTGGTCCTGAATGTATGAAAGGATTGATTTGGAGGCAAAGGGCAATGAAGAGATTTGGAGGGTCAAAGGCATTTTGAAAGTGAGATATGATGAGGTATGTAAAAAACAAAACCAAAAACACAGGGCAGTGACTTCTGGTCATTCCGAGTCTTTACCTTTCCTGTGCCCAGCATACTCCCGGGCATATTGCTGAAGTCTATTAAATGTGTAGTGAATGAATGAACAAACCTCAGTGGGAGAAAGGAACGTGTAGGAGAATGGAAAAATAGTGGGAGGGAGCTGGCAGCGAGCAGTTAGGGGGATGAGGCTGGTCTGCAAAGGAAGCAGGGGTAGCAGGGGAAGCTGCAGGTCACCGCAGGAGAAGTGTCTTCTGATAGTTAACATGGCTAATATTTTTGAACACCTGCTTTGTATGAGCTGCTGGAATGAAGAGAAGCTGAAGATCCATGTGGGGAGGTAGGAAAGATTTATTCAAAGATAAACATCTAAAACTCCATTCCTATTTGCGTAGCCTGTTTCATTAAATAGGGCAATTAAAATAGCTCATAATGGAAGGAAAAAGCTAGTTTGGTGCTAACCTTAAATTTGGTACAAATAACTTACAATCTATTTCACACACTAATGGGTTTATAGGTTTTAAAAAACATGCCGTCATAACCTTGCACCACTTCTGATGTTAACTAGACTTATAGTGATGATGATTTTGTGAGAAATACTCCACCCACATATCTCCTAATTTATTCAATATATGTTGTTGAGATAGGCATGGTCCAGGTGCTGGTGATAGGATACCAAGATGAACAAAGACCGTGCTTTCCTTTAAAAGGAGAGAGACATGAAAAGAAGCGAGCACACACTAGAGCAATAGGGTTAAGGTCCCAAAGCAGGGGCTGATCAGCTGCTGTCAGGGATGGAGAGAGAGGGGAGGTCAGAGAGAGTTCCCTCCAGAAGAAATGATCAGTTCAAGGTGGTGAGAAGAGTGTTCCAGGCATGAAGCAATGATGGGCTTGGGGGCCTTATAGCGTCCATGGGATTGGAGTGTGAGTGTTGGAAGTACGTGGTGGGGTTGG
This sequence comes from Corynorhinus townsendii, assembly GCA_026230045.1. NCBI lineage: Eukaryota > Metazoa > Chordata > Mammalia > Chiroptera > Vespertilionidae > Corynorhinus > Corynorhinus townsendii. Next base: position 164,222,314 of record JAPDVU010000002.1, on the reverse strand, counting down.
TGAGGCTGGAGATATAGGCCTGGGTCAGGATGTGAGGGTCCATGGATCATAGGGGAGCCATTTAGGGACTATGAGGGGAGCAGCACAATTTTGAATTTTAGAAAAATTCCTTGGTTCTGGGGATGGGTTGTTGAGCAGGGTAGGTTTGAGAGGGAAGATTGAAGGCAGAGAGACAAAGGAGGAAACCCTTGCAAATAAGAAAAGATGGAGAATATTATTCAACCTTAAAAAAGAAGGAAATCCTACCATTTGTGACAGCATGGATGAACCCTGAGGGCATTATGCTAAATGAAATAAAACGGACAAAGAAAAATGCCACATGCTCTCACTTACATGTTGATTCTAAAGAAAAAGAAAACAAACCTAAACTCATAGGTATAGAGAACAGAATGGTGGTTGTTAGAGGCAGCGTGGGGGATGGGCAAAATGGGTAAAAGTGGTCAAAAGGAACAAACTTCCAGTTACAAATATGTCCTGGGGATGTAAAGCACAGCATGCTGGCTGTGGTTAATAATACTGTGCTGTATATTTGAAAGTTGCTAAGAGACTAGATCTTAAAAGTTCTCATCATAAGAAATAAAAATTTGTAACTATGTGTGGTGATGCATGTTAATTAGATTTATTGTGGTGATGATTTTGCAAAACCTACATATATCCCATCATTGTGTTGCACACCTGAAACTAATGTAGTGTTATGTCAAGTGTATCTCAATTAAGAAAAGAAAAGAAAAGAAAAGGAAAGAAAAGGGAAGAAAAGGGAAGAAAAGGGAAGAAAAGATGAGGTCTGCCCAGGCAATTGGAATGTGAATGGATGAAAGGGGATGAGATCAAGAGCTTTCTGGAATAGTAAAACCCTGTGGCTGTTTTGTATGGGAAGGTCTGTAATACTTGTTGCAGCAACTTACACAATGGCTGGATAGGTACAAAGGTAAACACCTAAGTTACTTTGCACAGCCTGTTGCTTTACACCGACCATTCAGAAGACACTGTAAAGAAAGCAAGGGTGAGGTATGTGGTCTGTTATTGTTTTAAAGGCTTAGTGAATATAATAAAAATATGAGAAAGTTGTAACAACATCCTCAAGGAAATAAAAATAAAATTTTATTTGCAATAAATGTTTTGAGACTACAAAGCAACATACATTTATGACAATATTACAAGTATTATGAATCTTTTACAATGTAATCGTGAATTCAACACTTGCACTTATAGTTATTTAACATCTTTGGGCATTTCTTTTTCAGCTGTGAAGCCATTTAAAATCAAGTATTAAAATAAACAGCATAGGACAAGACTTTATCAAATATAAAACTAAGATTGTAAAAGATTAATAAAATAGAGTGGGGCAAAAGTAGGTTTACAGTTGTGAGTATGCAAAACAGTTTATTCTTATACTAATATTTATTAATTACTAGAGGCCTGGTCCACGAATTCATGCATGAGTGGGGTCCCTAGGCCTGGCTGGCAATCAGGGCTGATTGGGGCCATCTTGCCCAGTCCTGATTGGGGCTGAGCCGATCAGGGCCTGCCGGCTGGGAGGAGGGATGAAGGCAGGGACTGCAGGAGATTGGCCAGCTGGCTGGGGGGTGGTACTGCCCTAGGGGAGAGACCGTAGGAGGTTGGCTGGCCAGGGGGAGGGACCATGGGAGCTTGGCCAGCCATGGGAGGTTGGCTGTGGGAGAACACTGACCACCGGGGGCAGCTCCTTCATTGAGCGTCTGCCCCCTGGAGGTCAATGCACATCATAGTGACTGGTCGACCGGTCATTCTGGTCATTTGGTTGTAACGGTTGCTTAGGCTTTTATATATATATAGACTAGAGGCTCGGTGCATGAAATTTGTGCACGGGAGGGGGGTCCCTCAACCCGGCCTGCACTCTCTCCAATCCGGGACCCCTCGGGGGATATCTGACTGCCTCTCGCAATCTGGGACCGCTGGCTCCTAACTGCTCACCTGCCTGCCTGCCTGATTGCCCCAACCCCTCTGCCTGCCTGCCTGATCACCCCTAACCACCTCTGCCTGCCTGCCTTATCACCCCTAACTGCTCCCCTGCTGGCCTGATTGCCCCTAACCGCTTCTGCCCTGCCCCGCACCCAGGACCCAGTATTCCATCCTCTGGCCGGTCACAGGCACCCGGGACCCAGGCTTCCCTCCCTCTGGCCAGCCGCAAGCACCCAGGACCCAGGCTGACTTCTCCTGGGTTGGCTGCAGCCACAGAACACCATGGGCGGGTGGCTTTGCTTGGGCTGCATCCACAGGCACCCGGGACCGTGGGATGGGTGGCTTGTCCCTCTCCCGGGCTGCAGGCGCAGGCACAGCCATTGGTACCCAGGATTGCGGGGTGGGCAGCTTGCCCCTCTCCCAGGCCGCAGTCCCAGCCGCTGGCACCTGGGACCATGGGGCAGGTGGCTTGTCCCTCTCCCGGGCCACAGCCCCAGCCACTAGTGCCCAGGACTGTGGGGCGTGTGGCTTGTCCCTCTCCCGGGCCCGGCCACAGGCACAGGCGCAGCCGCTGGTGCCCAGGCCTGTTGGGCATGTGGCTTGTCCCTCTCCTGGGCTACAGGCGGAGCCGCTGGCACCTGGGACCCATGGTGCAGGCAGCTTGTCTCTCTCCTGGGCTGCAGGCACAGCCGCTGGTGCCTGGGACTGCAGGGCAGGCAGCTTGTCCCTTTCCCGGGCTGCAGCCTGACTGGTCCCCATTCCTCCCTTGCAAGCTCATTTGTGCCTGGCTAGTCCCCATTCCTCTCTCGCGAGCTCATTTGTGCCTGGCTCTTCCCCATTCCTCTCTTCCCAGTGTTGAGTGTCTGAGCCGTTATGGCATGAGGGCATGAGATGTGACAACTATTTGCATATTAGCTCGTTATTATATAGGACTAGAGGCCCAGTGCATGAAATTCGTGCATGGGAGGGGTGTCCCTCAGACCAGCCTGCACCCTCTCCAATCTGGGACCCCTCGAGGAATGTCCGACTGCCCATTTAGGCCTGATCCCGGTGGGCAGTCGGACATTCCTCTCACAATCCAGGACTGCTGGCTCCCAACTGCTCACCTGCCTGCCTGCCTGCCTGATTACCCCTAACTGCTTCTGCCTGCCAGCCTGATCACCCCCTAACCACTCCCCTGCCAGCCTGGTCACCCCTAACTGCCCTCCCTTGCCAACCTGGTTACCCCTAACTGCTCTCCCCTGCAAGCCTGGTCCCCCCAACTGCCCTCCCCTGAAGGCTTGGTCACCCCCAACTACCTTCCCCTGTAAACCTGGTCACCCCCAACTGCCCTCCCCTGCTGGCCTGGTTGCCCCCAACTGCCCTTGCCTGCAGGCCTGGTCACTCCCAACTACCCTCCCCTGCAGGCCTGGTTGCCCCTAACTGCCCTCCCCTGCTGGCCTGGTCGCCCCTAACTGCTTTCCCCTGCCGGCCTGGTTGCCCCCAACTGCCCTTCCCTGCAGGGCTGGTTCCCCCAACTGTCCTCCCCTGCAGGCCTGGGTCCCCCACAACTGTCCTCCCCTATAGACCTGGTCGCCCCCAACTGCCCTCCCTTACAGGCCTGGTCCCTCCCAACTGCCCTCCCCTGCTGGCCTGTTCGCCCACAACTGCCCTCCTTTGCTGGCCATCTTGTGTTCACATAGGGGTGGCCATCTTTGACCACATGGGGGTGGCCATCTTGTGTGTTGGAGTGATGGTCAATTTGCATATTACCTCTTCATTATATAGGATTGTATTTTCTATACAAACAACTATAAACCTACTTTTGCCCCACCCTGTATATCCAATCATGTTTTTCACTGAAATTTTTTTAAAACATTGAGTTGTATCATTCTATTAGTTTGAGGTGTCCAACATAATGATTTTATATTTGTATATATTGCAATTCACTGAAACTTTGAATAACAGTTTTAGGAAGAACAGAAATGTTTTGGTAGCATTAAAACATAAGACAAAAGTTACCTTAAAAATATTTCATTATGACCTTATCCTTAAAAATTTTTTTTTAAATATATTTTTATTGATTTCATAGAGGAAGGGAAAGGGAGAGAGAGAAAGATAGAAATGTCAATGATGAGAGAGAATCATTGATTGTCTGCGTCCTGCATGCCCCTACTGGGGATGGAGCCCGGGCATGTGCCTGACCGGAATCAAACCCAGGACCTTTCAGTCTGCAGGCTGATGCTCTATCCACTGAACTAAACTGGTTAGGGCCTTATAAATTTTTTTGTGTGTGTATTTTATAATGTCCATAATAGATTAATATGGTAATACATGTGTATAATTTATGAAAACTTCAAATAACACAGTTAAATAAAAAGTAACCAATACGGGTATGTGTTCAGAAATGTTTTATCTTGGGGTGAGCTGTTAAAAGGTTTGGAGACTATGGCCTGCAAGACAAAGACCAGGGAGGGCCCTTTTCATGGCACCCAGGACCCCTTAGGATCTAGTCATATGTCTGTCAGTGTGTTTCTCATCACAGTGGACTTTTTGAAGTTCCTATGACAGGCTATGATCTTTTATCAAACTCTATGACCTTGAATAGACTTTGCGTAGTTGGCCCTTCTACCTGTAGCACCCTCTCCAGCTTATCTGACGCCAGTTATCTTTGAAAACACAATCCTTGTTACCTTCTTTCTGAAGTCTTCCATGACTCTCAGAGATTTAAATTTACTTCCCTCTTGATACCTCTGTACCTTAAATATCATTAAAAGTTATCTTTATTATTGTCATATAGCTATTTATTTTCACATCTTTATACCCTTCTAGATTGTTAGCTACTTGGAGACTGTGTTCTTGGCCTTTTATTGAATCCACGACACTTAACACAGACGCTAAAAATAAGTATTTATTGTAAAGATTTGTACTGAGCTGCAGAGCACACTTTAGATATATTTCCATTCAAATTAGCTGAAGTAAACAACCATGAACTGGCTCCACCTCAGATTTCCCTCTATGTATGCTCTGACATTCAAGAGATTTCATATACAAATGTAATAGCTTATTTGTCTTTTCTTTGATAAAGCCCTCTGAAACTAATGCTAAGGCAATTGAAAAGGTCGATGATCTTCTTGAGATGTACATGGGAATTCGAGATATTGAATTAGGTAAGATTATACTATTTTAAAAAGTCTATTTTTTAATTTGATGGAACTTAATGCTTATTTGTATCTTTCTTGCATTCATAGTCAATGACACTTTTCAAGATGAAAAGTAATCGTATAGTAATGAAAAGCATAATGAAAATAGAAATAATGAAGAATAATGAAAAGAAGGTCTGGCCTTGACCACCTACCAGCTGGGAAGCCTTAGAGTCAAGTTAACATTTCTAAACGTCTGTTTTTCATCTAGTAACTATAATGATATTTTCTTCATAGGTTTGTTTTATAGATTTAAAAATATATATGAAAAGAATTTTGTAAATGATTCATAAACACAGTATTAATTGATATATTAGCTGCACATCTATTACATGTATGTTTATTATATTAAAGTTGTGCACATTTATAAGATTAATGAAGCCCTGTGATAAATGAACCTGGTGTATGACTGATAAGGGCAGTTGAGCAGTGAATTTCTGTGTATTTCTTTTTAAAAAAATATTTTTATTGATTTCAGAGAGGAAGGGAGAGGGAGAGAGAATCAATGATGAGAGAGAATCATTGGTCAGCTGCCTCCTGCAGGCCCCACATGAGGGATTGAGCCTGCAATCCAGGCATGTGTCCTGCCCGGGACTCCAACTGTGACCTCCTGGTGGTTCATAGGTCGATGCTCAACCACTGAGCCAATCTGGCTGGGCAATGCTCTCTGTGTATTTCTTATGTCACCATTAGGATGTCAGAGTCTTGATTTATCATTTAAGACTTTCTCTGTTATAAATAATAAAACAACAAACTGAACTCGAACTGACTTAAGAAAAAAGTAAGGTGTGTTGGGGGGGATGTATTGGTTCTTTTTTTTAAAATATATATTTTATTGATTTTTTACAGAGAGGAAAGGAGAGAGATAGAGAGTTAGAAACATCAATGAGAGAGAAACATCGATCAGCTGCCTCCTGCACGCCCCCTATTGGGGATGTGACCGCAACCCAGGTACAGGCCCTTGACTGGAATCGAACCTGGGACCCTTCAGTCCGCAGGCTGACGCTCTATCCACTGAGCCAAACCGGTTTCGGCAATGTATTGGTTCTTATAACTGAAAAGTCCAGAGGTAGATTCTGGCTTCAAGAATGGCTAGATCCAGAGTTCTCATGCAATCATCAGGATGTGATTTCTCTCGTCTCCATTCTGGTTTCATTTTAGCCCCCATGGTATCCCTTGGTAGCTTCAGGCCCTCCCTCATGAGCTCAAAATGACTGCCATGGCTCCACCCTCTACATCTTGGTGTCAAACACAATGGGGAAAAGGGAGGGCCTTTGCCAAGTCATTCAAACAAAATGCTCAGGATTGTCTCTGATTGGTTTGATTGACCCACTTGATCCAGTCACTGAGGCTGGGGATAGTTAGGTCAGGGTCAAACCTCTGGAGCTGAGAGTAATTTCTGAAATACAAAGGCTGAGATTGTGAAAGCCCTGGTGCCTTCTATGAAGGAAGAAAGATAAATATTCCCTTAAAGAAGGGGAGTTGGTTGCTGGGTGGGGAAAGAATCTATGTGCACTTAGTGGTGGGGTTCGTGCCTGTATGCATCCTTGTGTGTGTGCCTGGGTGTGTGTTGCATCAAGTACTTAATAAATTGTTTTTTTAATAAGCTTTGAAAAAGGTGATTTTAGAGAGAGGAAGGGGGAGGGAGGGCGGGAGAGAGAGAGAGAGAGAGAGAGAAACATCTATTGGTTGCCTCCCCCATGCACCCTGACTGTAGGATTGAACCTGCAACCTGGGTATGTGCCCCAATTGGAAATGGAACTGGCCACTTCTTGGTGTATGGCAAGACACTCTAACCAACTGAGCCACGCTGGCCAGGGCCAGTACCATGCTGTTTTGATGACTATGGCCTTGTAATGTAATTTGGTATCAGGTAGCCTGATTCCTCCAACTTTGGAGAACCCCACTTTTAACAGGTGAAAACTTAAAACAGTCCTCAACTTTAAAACTTAATTTTATGTATAGGCTTTATTGTTATTTAAGTATAAATTGGGAATAGTTCAGTAAATTAGTTTTGCTCCTTTGTTATTAAAAATACACAATATATAAAGAAGAGCGTTGGGCAGTGCTACAAGTAATTATAAATGAATTTAAGAATCAGTTTTTGAAGAATCAATTTTCTTTCACTCTGACATATTCAGGGAACTAAATGTTCCTCGAAAATTTCTTAATAAATTAAATAGAAATTCCTTCATAATTAATCATCTATAACAAGTTCCTCCATTGACACGAATAGTCATTATCATTGTATATGATTAGCAATGTGTTCACCAAGGGAGATAAAGTTCAAAGAAAGTAATTATTTGAAGAATGCAAACATTGTTAAATTAGGAATTTCTTTCATTCAGATCTAATTAACATGAAATGTAAATCACAAATGTGAAACTGCTTCAACAGATGAATTATTTTTATTCCCTGTGTTTCTTAGTTTTCAGAAATGTTAATTCTTTTAAAAATATTTGATTTTAGAGACAGAGGAAGGGAGAGGAGTAGAGAGATAGAAACAATGATGAGAGAGAAAGGGAGAGGCTGTAGAGAGAAAGTAGAGAGATAGAAACAATGATGGTAGATGGGCTGCCTCCTGCACACCCTCCACTGGGGCTCAAGCCACAACCCAGCATGTGCCCTGACCTGGAATGGAACCAGTGTCCTCTTGGTTAATGGGTCGATGCTCAACCACTTAGCCATGCCGGCAAGACTTGAAATGTTAATTCTTAATGAAAATTACACTGATATTATGTTATTATGAGTTTATACTAAAAAATTTAAAAAGTAATATGGCAATTAAATATCTAAAAACAAAACAGTGACCTCAAAAACAAACAAGTAAAAACCCCAACACATTGGGTTGTATTTACTATTTGAAAATGAAAAATAATTCAAATGAGTTTCTGGACCAAGTAACCCTGAAGATGAAAGGGCTCTGTTTGGTTGTAAAGTTAAGTTGTGAACTATGACTTTTCAAATGACCTAGTGCCTTGGAATGTTACCCATTGGGGGAAAAAAAAAGGTTCTGGAAGATTGTGAATTAAGATCTTATTTAGAAACATTGATGAGAGAGAAACATTAACTTAGTGGGAAATTGTATAATATAAATTTGTTAATGAATATTAATATGTAGTGTAATTTGTATATAGAACTATAATATTTTCTGGTGATATCAATTTAGGAGTTTGGTGATTATTCTAAGAACTTTGGAATTTTTGGATTGCTAATTTATAAAGAGATCCAGAAATGTGTAGTAAGGAAATCTGAGTGCTAGTTTCTAAGTCATATTTTCCTATAAAGTCTTTTTAGCTCTTTTAAAAGCATATGATAATGGTATTTTAATTAAGATAGTGACATTTCTTCCTAGGATGATGAGTAACTTTAAAACAATAAATATTATAAAAAGTTATCCTTCTCAGGTAAAGCCAATAAAGTTTCAGAAATAGATTTCATTATAAGAAACTACATTGGCTCTATTTTGATACTTGACTCATGTGGATTGTTTGACATGAGTTGACATTATGAAAAGTCTTAGGGAAAATAAGTGTTGAAGACCTTCCATAGAAAGAGATACAGTTATAGATTCAGATTTAAAGGTTAAATTAACAATGGTGGTAGTTATTATTTATTTTTTTTAGTGCTCACCCAAGGATATTTTCCCATTGATTTTTTAGAGAGAGTAGAAGAGAGAGGGAAGCCAGAGAGAAATATCAATGTGAGAGAAACATAGATTGATTGCCTCCAGGGCCCGGGGCTGGGGAGGAGCCTGCAGCACAGGTATGTGCCCTTGACCAGAATCAAACCAGGGACCTTTCGGTCTGCAGGCTGACACTCTACCCACTGAGCCAAACCAACTAGGGCTGCTGGTGGTTAATCTTTATATAAATTCTCCCATGTGCCATTTTATTAAAACAGATTCAGAGAAGTTTGGTAACTTGTTCAAAGTCAGCTAACATGTTAAAAGCTGAGATTCAATTCTGACACTTTGATATCAAGATTTTTCACCTACACTAATGTTGTATGTCTAAAGTTCTGTTTAAGTATTTAAGAACTTAGTGGAAAATACAGATTGATCAGTATCACCAAAATAAGTGTCATTAATAATGTAAAAGTTGTTCAGTATTGGTAACAATAAAAAGATATCCTTGAAATAGCCACAAGAGGTCAGCACTTAGCTGTTACATGTGGTATAACAAGTCTACTTTTAGTGTATTTTTCCCCAAATTGTATTCAGATGTTAAATATTATTGCAGTGTATTGCAAATGCATTATAGTTAACAGATGAGAAGCATTTGAATAGCTGTTGTTATGTTAATGTGATATGTTTTCCTAGTTCCTTTGCATTTCTCTTAAATCAGAGATACAGTCTTTTATGAAAAAGAATACAATCATGCCAGTTTATTTCTACTGTAAGGATGTTTCAAATCTATGTTTATACTTTATGTATTAGCAAAAATTCATAACATGTTCAGTGCATGCTGCATTCTCAATTTCTGTTAAAAATTTTGTAGCAAATTTGATTTTTAAAAGATTTATGGAGCACTGTATTGCACACAATATTTCCAATACAATTATGATGCTGCCTAATTGGTATTTTTATTGCTTCTACAAGATCAGGAGTTTCTTGAAGGCACATACCATATCTTACTCAGGTTTTAATCCCAGCTCCTACCATAGTACTTCTTCCATAGTAAATACTTGCTGAATATTTTTTGACCAAATGTCTGATGAGAGGCACAAAAATGAGAGTCCATAGGGAGTCTGAGTCCTAATTTCATTAGTTTGAAGCATTAGCCTTTGAGCAAATTATTAAACTTTGAGTCTTAATTTCTACATCTGTAAAATGGGTACAATAAAAACTTCAGAGGGTTGTCAAAGCATTCTAATATGTATAAAGTTTCTCTCACATCATAATTAATAGACATAGCTATTATCATCCATAGCAATGATCATTACTAATTATTACTAGTAATAATGGCCATGGAGTGAGAACATGAAGGGATGTATAACTGGAGGTGGGACCAACTCTGGGACTATGTTGTATGTAGGAGTTTTTCTTCACTTTTCTCCTCTGTGTGCCAGCATGAGTGTATGAGTGAAATTATATAGCTTGGGCTGTCAGGGTATAGTGTGGGGATTTTAAATCATAATTTTTCTCATTTTGTGACCAAGGAACCCAAACCAGAGATTACAAATGAGAGCAGACCAGGTCTGAGCATGGTGTTCCTGGATCAGTACACCAGACAATGCTACTGAGCTTCCTGAGGTACTAGAAAACCATGTACCAATCATTTTCTCACAGCTGCATGTGTGTGTGTGTGTGTGTGTGTGTGTGTGTGTGTGTGAGAGAGAGAGAGAGAGAGAGAGAGAGAGAGAGAGAGAGAGAGAAAGAGAGAGAGAGAGAGAGAGAGGAAGGGAGGGAGGGAGGGGAGGGGGAGGTGGAGAGAGAGAGAAAGGGAGAGAGATGGGTTGATTCAGTGTCCATCAGTGACCTTGTTTTCCTCACTGTTCCAGAGCATCACTCATCTGCACTGTTAGCCCTGGCCGGGTAGCTCAGTTGGTTAGAGCATCGTCCTGACACACCAAGGTTACAGGTTTGATCCCCCGTCAGGGCACATACAAGGAGCAACCAATGAATGCATAAATGAGTGGAACAACAAATCGATGGCTCCAAGGTGGAGGAGAGGCCAGCAGTAGCAGCTGCAAACCTGGGTATAGTGGGTAGATTGTTTAAAAAAATATCTTTGCTACTTGGATATGTAGTATTTGCACTAGAAATATGTGATATCTAAGCATGTTCCTTTTAGAAAGTAATTTTCTGGTGCTATTTTTCTTAGTCCTCTGATGCTGTCTCAAGTATCAATAATTTTTAAAATCTATTTTTGATAGCTACCACAATATTTGAAGCTGGAAAGGACAAAGGTAATCCAGATGAATTCGCTGTGGCACTTGACAAAACTCTTGGAGACTTTGCGTTCCCAGATGAATTTGTCTTTGATGTTTGGGGAGCCATTGGTGATGCCAAAAGAGGAGGATTATGATGTGGCTAGTCCATCACTGGAGGAATGCACCATTGTTCCTGTGTGTGTGTGTGTTTTTAAATAAACCTATAAGATATGCTTTTAGACACTGGTTTGGTTTTATGTGTATGGAATACATTCTTTTTTAAAAAAATATAATTATGATTTCTGGGCACTTTTTAATGCAGTTGAATATATAGGATGCTTAAGATAAATTACCTAAAATTTGATCAACTTTCATATTCATTTAAAAGTTATTTTTAAAGCAAGTTTTAGGGAGTGTTTCTGGATAGATGATTTTGTTCCCCATTGGTTTTCTACATGTAAGTAGTTGATTGCAATAGCTTTGTAGTTCTTTTGCAAAATCTTAATGCAGCGAAAATTAAGATTGGAGTATGATTTGCTTCATAGCATCTCCGTTTTGTTATGTTAGCTTGAATAGGATATGTTCAGGAAATAACATGTGAATTACACCTACTGTAGGTCTAGAAGCATTGTTTTAATTTTCAATCCACTGAGCAAGGGGAGGAGGATTTCTATAGCCTGTTGATGTCAATGACCTACTTTCTCTCTTTGTAAAACAAGGATTGATTGACTTTTATATTTTGCTTCTTTGTAAATTGCTGCTTTGGTTCTTAAAACCTATTATTGAAATTTATTGTGCTGTGCATGTGTTTGCATGTGTGGAAGAAGGGTGAAAAGGGCAGATAGGGTAGAAATCACTTATACTTGATTTTTGCAAAACACTTCTTGAAACATTATTTCTTTCTCCACCTGTACCTGCTTTTCACGTTAACCTTTATAAGCACTCCAGGGAAAGTTTTTACAGTCTTTGTAGAACTTTTGAAAGCGATGTACTCAGAAAATAACTATGTTTGAGAACACCTTTTGGGTGAAAGAGCAAGGCTTTTAAGCCCCCCAAACTTTAGAGGAGATATTGTCAGAAATAGACCTCCCCCCAGTGGAAATAAAGGAGGAAGGGAGCATTGAGAAAATATGTTAGCCTATTATTTTAGAGTTCTAACAGACCCTCTCTAAAACCTTACATTATTGAGAAAATTGAGGGTAAATGATTGTCTTATCACTTTTATTGGACATTTTACAGAGGTAAGGGAAATGGAAATGAATGGCTTCAACTTAGATCAGTAATAAGGAAGAGCCTGGTGTGACCGAGCATTCTGCAAAAGTGTTAGATGGAAAAAAGCTGTGTGCTGCCATGGGAATCAGAAATCATAGCCTGTGAGGCCTGTATTCTAGGAAATCAGAAGTAGTTCCCTTTTCGTGCTGGGTTAATGATTAGATAACTCTTGTTTTCTGGTGCAACTTCACTTTTGCTGCCATCCACTCCACTTCCACTAACTTCAATGCCATGTAGCTGATCTTCTGTGTCTCATTAATCTGAAACCTGCACAGAAGCTGTTTTAGTCATTAATGTGTAATAAAAGTAATTATAGAATGTGGATGGTATTATTGCTCTTGCCCACCATTTGAAAATAGGATCCAGCTCAGGCTGTAATTTGTTGCTATTTGTTTCTTGCTGGTTTTTTTTTTTGGAAGTCCTCGAATGACTATTAATTCTTAATATCACTTCTCTTAGATGGACACACATGAAAAAGAACTAATATTTTTAGAAATGGGAAAGTTATTGGCTGATTTAGCCCATAGAAACGTTTTAGTTTGAACAACGAGATAATTTCTTGGCACCAGAAGTTAGATTTGAAATGATGAGTCATTGTTTGTTATTGATGGATGTTTCTTCTTCCTTTCTGGGCATGCATGAAGATTGAAACTTGGTGCTGATTCCCTGTAATTTATGGATTCTCAAATTTACAAAGTGAGTGTGCTCACCATGATCTTTCTAGGATTTTGGTGTGTAAGGTACTGATGCCCATGTTCAGTGGTCACTGTAATTGTCAGCATCAAACAGGCAGTCATCATTATTAAGAGATTCAGCTGGGCACGGGTGCTTTAAAACTAGTAGATTTTCCCTTAAAATGTCTTCATCTCTCACCTCTACTGCGAAACTGATAACAGGGACAATTCCTTTACATTACTTTATTCCCTTACCTGAAAATACATGTATCTGTGAACTTCGTGACTCTCAGTGCACAGAAGGAGCATGTTTTCTTTTTAGTTGTTGCAGTCTGTTGCTACAATAAAATAAATCATATATATATATATATTTTTTTAAAAACATGCCATTTTTCCCAGCTGGTGTGGCTCAGTGACTGAGCATCAACCTATGAATCAGGAGGTCATGGTTTGATTCCTGGTCAGGTTACTTGCACGGGTTGTGGGCTGGATCCCCACGAGGGGGTGTCAGGAGGCAGCTAATCAATGATTCTCTCTCATCATTGATATTTCTATCTCTCGCTCTCCCTTCCTCTCTGAAATCAATGAAAATACATTAAACAAACAAACAAACAAACAGACAGCATTTCATTTCATTGGTACCACTAAACATTTCATTGGTACCACTAAACATTTCCAAAAGGCCTCTGTTATTTTCTCTTGTTCTGTAGGTTCTCCCCAACCCTTCCCCCCCAGTGGAGAATGATTCTTTTATTACTGATTTCCTTCCATGCAAAACAGCCGCTTCCAGTGGCCACTAAGAGCACACCGTACGTTTTCTTCATGGCAGAGCATGTAGATGATGATTGACCATTAGGCTCAATGGGGCCTTGAACATAGCTTGGTCCTCATCAAATGTACACACTCTGATGGTTACAAATAAGCATACTTTGGGTTTTTGTGATGTTTTAGAAATATAATTACATGATTATATGTTGTGAAACTTTCAGAATTTAATTATTAAAGCAGTGATCAGTTAACTGCTTGGGGCTGCTGTAGCCAATATTACAAAATGACTAAATAGAGATAATTAACTGGAGATAACTTAATTTTTCCAAATGATTTTTAATTTGCAATATTTCCCCTGTAACTTTAACAAATAGATGTTTCCCAAGTAAAACATACTTTATTGAGATCCATGCTAGACCTTCATTAGGTCTAGAGAGAGTCTTCCTCAGATCTGTCAGTTATCATTGCCTACCTAGCATAGTAGCAAGATGAAGTTTATTTGCAAGTGACGTTTTCAAAATGATGGTTCTTCTAAATAGAGCACAGTTTATCCTTCAAAGATGTAAAAGATTGATCATTAATGACCCACTTACTCTCTGATACATCTGAAAATACGTGGAGACCAATAGCATTTCTGTTAGTCTGATGGAAGTATTAGGTTAGAAGCTATGAGTGAATAAAGAGGGAGGAGATGCTGTCCAACTCATAGTCCCAAGTATTAGTGCTCTGTGTAGAATGTGCATTTATTATCTTCCTGACACACATTGAAAGAGACATCAGAGCAATTACATGTCCTTACACATATGATGGTTATAAAATGTTTCTGAGATTGTGAAGTGTACAAATGGCACAGCCTGTCCCTCCCTATTTACCTGAAGACCTAATTCTAAGAAATGACTCATGGTTATTATCAGTTAGGAGAGTGAAAATTGGATATGACATCTTTATTTCAATTGGAGACATTAAGTCTCTATAAGACTTAACATAGCCATAGATATTTTTGAAGCTGTACTAAAGAAAGAAATTTAAAAAATTCTGAAAGATGGGTTTAAGTAAACATTTAATATTTTTAACTGTTTGTGCCATGCAAGAGTTTTGGTTATATATAGGTAAGATTTTCCACTTTTTTTTTGGAGAAAGGTTTTTCTCTTTTATAAAAATCATAGCATATACTTTAAAATGTTTTTCTGAGATTGAATTTTAGAAATCTGTTAAGCAATACATGAAATTGTAAATTATATTTTGATATTGTTTAAAAATATATTACTGTTTTTCTACTTATCAATGTATAAATCTTCATGTATCAATCAAAAGTAAATTACTTGTAAAGCTATAATAATTTTATATTTTATATATTTAAAATGACTCCTTAAAATAAAAATCTTTTCATTAAAAATGTGATGTTTTAACATGAAAAATAATAAAGATTTGAGGTTTTTCAGAGGGCAGGTGGGGGTAAGGGGGGAGGATCAACCAAAGGACTTATATGCATGCATATAAGCCTAAGCAGTGGACACACACAACAGGGGGGTGAGAGCATGAGTGGGGGGGGGGGGGTTTGGGAAGGTAATGGGGAGGATGAGGACAAATATGTAATACCTTAATCAATAAAGAAATTAAAATGCAAAAAACCCTTTGTTCAAAAAAAGATTTGATGTTTTAAATATTAGACCTTTTAGTTTTGTTTAAATAAGTGATGGGAATAACATCAGGCCTGTGATTGTTCAGACGTTTGGGTTTTTAACATATCTTTCTCAGCTTATTTTGTACAAGGCATAACTTCTAAGGTTTCTTAGTTTTAAAATACCCCAATTTTTGCTTTGATTCAATGAAAATACATGAATATACATTGCCACAGTACTTCAGGATAAAATAGTCATAAGCTGCTGCTGATATGAGATGGAGGTTTAGCCAGGGTGACATTTCCCCCTTTCTTCAACCAGTTTTATGGCAGTAGTTTCCAAAACACATTGTAAGTAGAAGGTATATCAGCCTATCGCTCTGAGGTAGTTATGGATTAATTTGGACTCATTACCTTCTTGATACAGTTTGAAGGCCCTATCTGGACTGTTACAAATATCATGTTTCCTTACAAATATCATGCTAATTCCACATGTTTGGGGTGCGGTATAGGAATCTGCATTTTGACACACTCTCCAGATGGATTCCAGTGAAAGTAAGTTATGGACCTTTACTCTGAGGTCTCTGAAGGTCCTGGCCCAGCACTAGGGAGGGATTATAGATGTGACTTCAAGAATTCTAAACAGAGATATAAAGACATCTCTAACACAGTTAGATAAATGGAAAAATGGATGTAAAGTAATATGGAAAAAAGTTGTATATATAATATGGATGTAAAGTAATATGGAAAAAAGCTGTAATTTCATTTAAGTGGATGATTTTCTAAAAGTAACTTGGTATTCTAGAAGTATTTATCTTAGAGAAATAGACTTCCCAGAAATATTCACCAATGGTACATCTGATAAGAGGTTAAAATCCAAAATTTATAACGAACTCATAAAACTCAACACCAAAAAACCAAACAATCCAATTAAAAAATGGGCAGAGGACCTGAACAAACATGTCTCTAAAGGAGACATACAGATGGCCAAGACTTAGAAAAAAGTGCTCAGCATCACTAATCATCAGAGAGATGCAAATTAAAATCACAATGAGATATCACCTCTCACCTGTCAAAATGGCTACCATCAATAAATCAACAAACAACAAGTGCTGGTGAGGATATGGAGAAAAGGGAACCCATGTGCACTGTTAGTAGGAATGCAGATTCTTGCAGCCAATGTAGAAAACAGTATGGAGTTTACTAAAAAAAATTAACAAGGGAACTGCTTTATGACCCAGAGATTCCACTTTTGGGAATTTATCTGAAGGAATACAAAACACTAATTCAAAAGACTATATGTACTCCTATGTTCATTGCAGCATTACTTACAATAGCCAAGTTATGGAAGCAACTCAAGTGCCCATCAATAAAATGAGTGGATAAAAAGTGGTGGTACATATATACAGTGGAATATTACTTGGCCATAAAAATGAATGAAGACTTACTATTTGTAACAGCATGGATGGACCTAAAAAGTATTATGCTAAAGTGAAATAAGTCAGCCAGAGAAAGACAGATACCATATGATTTCATTTGCATGTGGATCTAAAGAACAAAATAAATAAAATTGAAACAGAATCACAGATACAGAGAACATTTTGATGGTTGCCAGATGGGAGGGGAATTGAGGGGATGGTCGAAAAAGATTAAAAAATAAATTTTTAGTTACAAAATAGTTACAGGTATGTAAAGTACAGCATAGGAAATATAGTCAATAATATTGTACTAACTCTGTATGGTGCTGGGTGGGTACTGGAAATATTGGGGGTGAGAATATTTTGTAGAGTATCTGATTGTCTAACCACTAGGCTATATACCTGACACTAATACAAAATAATATTGAATGTCAACTGTAATGGAAAAAAAGAAAGAAATAGACTTCCCAGTCGGCACACCATGTGATGGTTTTGCTTTAGTTTACATCTGTATTTCATGCTTAATGCCTGTAAATATTGGCTACTTATCTTACCCATATTAGGTGTTTTGTCCTCTTTTAGTTTTGTAGATGAGGACCCTCTGAAACAATGGCTTCTAAAGAACATTTCTGCTTTTGATGGAATGGAATTGACATGCATAATAAGAAGAGTGACTTGTCCCAGTGAGAGTAACTAAAGTGGGTGCTGTGGTTTTGATTACGGAAAGGCTAAGTTTGTAAATACGCTACTTGAATTCTCCTCGTATAGATGTTTCTCTTACCCAGGTCCCTTCATGTACAGGTAGAGTACTAAACATGATTTTCTGTATTGTCTTATGTGTCATCTAAAAATATGGGGGAAATAATGCTTATGATTTTAAAATATTATAGAGCCAATGAATTAATTTAGCCTTGAGAAAGTGGCTTCTCTAAAAGTTAGAATTTCTACCTCCTTATTATTAAGATAGGTTATTATAAAAATAACTTGATTTGTTTTAATTTTAATAGCTTTCCATTGAAAAGTAAACAGGAAATTAAAATGAAATAAACCAAAGACTTCTTTCTGCATAAAACAGAAATAAAACTTCCTCTTCTGCACTGAGAAAAGAGGAAATATAATCCTGCACATTTAAGGAATGATGGAAGAACAGTGGCATACTTTAGCTTTGGGAGAAGGATAATGGGAACATTGTAACCACCTTCCTTCAATGTCCTTCCCACCTCTCCACTCCTTCCATTCCTGGCTCTTTTGATTCTACCCAACCTCCCTTCATGGGTTTCCTCAGGCCTTGGACCTGGGTTCTTACATGCCACTCCACACTCTCCGTAGGTGACTCATCCATTCCCATGGATTTAAATATCTTTATATTTACAACTCATATGTATATTCAGTTGGGATCTCGCTTCTGAGCTCTAGACTTAGATGTTCAACTGCTTTCTTGACATCCCACTTGGTGTGTCAAAACTTGAACACTTTAGACTTTTCTTAGAAGTCCTATTTCCCTCAGTTTTTTCTAACAGTGGCATCATAGTTCATCTCATTGCTGCTTCGCCTACCACGTCTGATTTAGCAGCAAGTCCTTTTTATTGTATCTCCAGAAATGCCTCCCAAGTACTAGTATATCCACTTCTTTCCAGCTTCCTGTCACCTGTTTACTCCACACCTCATTTCTCATCTGGGCCAACTGCCACAGGCTCTCAGCATTGCTCCCCCTTCTTTCACTCCTGCCCCGCTCTAATTTATATTACATGGTCATGTGTGCTCTAAAATGTTTATTGACGGACATAGTGCTCAGCTTTCTTTGAAATGAAAATGTCAGGATCTCAGTTTTTCTTCCCCGGAAGGGTTTTTTGTCTTTTAGGGAAGGGGTACTAATTTGGGGATGATTTAGCTTCTACTGTGAAAGAACTAGGAGCGGAGAGGAGGCAAGAGGAAGAACTCTCACAGGGGTAGACTAAAGGCTGTGACGTGTGTGTGTGTGTGTGTGTTTTGGAAGGGGGAGAGGGAGAGATATCTTTAGAGGCCCACACAGGGGAGGATTGTGCCTTGTTTTCCTGTAGGCACATTGTGGCTAGGTGGAGTGTTAGACCCACAGGAACCAAGGCCTTCTGAAGATTCCTGATCTCTCCTTATGGCACAGAAGCTGTAAGGCCCACAGTGAGAGATGGTGTTTGATCACCCAAGACCCTTGTGGGAGCCTGAGCCATTGACCAGAGCCTGCCAGCTGCCACAGAACCAGCACTTCCCAGCCCCTGTTTGTTTCTAGCATCCGTGCGTGGAGAGAATTTTGTCTGTCAGCCATCTTGCTTATTATTATCCACCCTCATCAGCCCAAACCTCTGGCTTATTTTGGCGACTACTCCAAGGCTCCTTTTTTTGCAATGATCCGACCTACATACATGAAGCTTAGAAAAGAGAAGTGGTCCTTGGATGCCTGGTGGAGAGGTGGGGGAAACCTTGGCTTCTGTACTTGGGAGGTTGAAGTGAACTAGTATAGACCCTGACTGGGACATGGGCACAAGTGGCCCTTTGTGCTTCTTGTTAATGGGATCACATCACTCCCTTTGAAACTCCTTACAGTGGCTTTCAATGCCTTGCCTACCTCATTGCCATAACCCCCTCTAGCTTTGTGCTCTATTTACATCAAACCTTCTTTTCACTTTCAAGCTCTTACCTTTCTCAGAGCTTTTTTCATTTGCTATTTTTTTCTGCCTTGAACACCCTCCCTCCTGTCTGGTCAGGTCCTTGTCATCCTTCAGTTATTAGTTTAAATGCCACTTCTTGATCTCATTCATCTATGGGAAATAATGAACAACATAAACCGATGAACAAAAACAGACCCGGAGACAGGGAAGCATCGATCAGGCTGTCAAACCTCAGAGGGAAGGTAGGGGAGGGTGGGGGTAAGGGGGAGAGATCAACCAAAGGACTTGTATGTATGCATATAAGCCTAACCAGTGGTCACAGACAACAGGGGAATGGAGGCATGCGTGGGGAGGGGTTTGGGATGGGAATGGGGGGATGAGGACAAATATGTAATACCTTAATCAATAAAGAAATTTAAAAAAATGCCATTTCTTTGAAGAAGACTTTTGTGACCTTCTCCCTCCCTTACTGTATGCTTGATTTCAGCCCTTGTTTGTTTCCACCTTACACATCATTATTTGTAATTCTTTTATTAGTTTCCTTTTATTTTATATTCTTCACTTGCATATAGGCTTTTGGGGGGCCAGATTGCTTATATATCTTTCTTACCGTTGTGTCCCCAGCACGTAGCATGGGGCCTAAGATACATTAAGCACCAAAAATAATTATTGATGGTGAGTTTCAACAAGTATTTGTCATGCTTACGGTGTGCGCAGTTGCAGGATCACCTCACCTAATCCTCAGGCACCTCTGAGGTAGGTAATAATTATTCCCATCTTAAAGATGAAGAATCAGCCCAGATAAATTAAATAACTTGCACTAAGGCACATATTGGTTAGTGGCAAAGACAAGATTTGAGTCCAGTTTTGCATTTAAGTCCTGAATTCTCTTCAAAATCGATCCTGTTAATACTTTACCAGAGCAATGTTCTGAGTCACTCAACTGAAGAAAGTTGTGGTGGGGACTAAAGCGCAGAGAAAGGGGTGAGAGATTCAGTTAACTGCTCTTCTCAGCTGGAGTAAAGCGAACAGCCATGCAAGGTCAGGCCAATAAGTCAACTGCAATGACTAAGTGTCGGATATTTGGTTAGAAACCATTTGCTGTAGGATTTCAGTGGTTCTCTAGGTTAAAAAAATTTCAATTGCTAGTAATTATCTGGATTTAAAAAAATGTGATCATTGGTATAATAAAGTTTTGCTAGATTTAGGGAAAGGTTTAGAAAAAAAGGTTTTGACCATATTTGGGAGAATGAAGGCTTTCAAAGCTTCTTCTGGTTAAAGTGATTTCATAGTTTAATTGTTTTGACGTGGGCTGTGGGTATTTTGCTTCTGGAGTCATTATTGGGTAGTTTATGTTTCAGAAAATTATTAAAAGAGGATTGCTGTATTCTTTACATTTAAAAAATAGTGTGAAACACATTTTAAAAAGTAGCAGCTTGTTATCAAATGCTCTGTGTGTTATTTACTGTTTAAAAATGTCATTAACATTTGAAGTTTAATGGACCATGGAATCTTATCATTTACCATTTTTAAGCCTCTAAGACCCTTGAGTTCTGAGAAATGACTTGGGAAGTTATATTGCCTCAGAAGGCCCTGTTCTGGACTACAACTCTAATTTATATTCTAAAGAGGTGAGTTTATAGAGATGATTATAAATTCCCTGAATTTATTCCCGCCTCAATTTTTTTCTATACATAAACATGGTCAGTTTCAACATATTATAATAAATCATGCATTGATAAATAGGGAATATTTGTGATGTTTCCCTCAATATTAAACCCAAAGTAACCTTATTTGTAACTGTGGGATTTAAAAATGAAATCAATCATGTTCCTTTCCAGAGAATCAAATATGCATTGTAATCAGTACATTTAAAAAAAATATTGAATTTATTGGGGTGACATTGGTTAATAAAATTATATAGATTTTAGGTATACAATTCTACAATACATCATCTATATATTGTATTTTATGTTTAGCATTGCAAGTCAAATCTCCTTCCATCACCATTTATTCCTCTTTACCTCCACTCCTTCACTCCCTTTCCCTCTGGCAATCACCATACCATTCTCTCTCTCTCCCCGCCCCTTAACTCTTCTCATGCAGCCCCCAACCCCTAGGGCATGTGTTGTCCATTCCTATTTCAATGACATCCAAAGAAATTCTGAAGTAAGATGTTATACTGACTGAAATAGAAACAGGCTACATTTTCAAGAGTGATTATTCTAAAATTTTATGGAGTATGTCTTTGGTTGTATTTTTTCACTTTCTTGATAAACACTATTAATCACTTTGATTTAATCTTTTAAAATAATTTAATGAGCTTCCAGAAAGATTCATCCAGGTTTCAATGATTAGAAGATGTCCCACCTATCTACCACCTTACCACCCAATCTGACAGAAGTGAATTCACTAGGCAATTAAAAAAACTACCTTGGCTGACCAATGGAAGCGTTGCCTGCCCTGGCTGCAATTCAGGTCAGTCAGAAACTAAGTAGCAAGTCAGGTATTTTTTATACTTTTGTATCGTTTCTTGTCCAGTCTGATTTTTGAGCGCATCTGTGATCTCATTAGGGATAGCCTTTGACAGCCAAAGTGTCTTTGGTATCCCAGATAGCTTCTCTTCAGAATCCTGGGGATGATATCATATGGTCTTGGAGAGTATTCAGTAATCCTGCAAAACCAACCAAGGTTGCTCTAGACCCGAGAGACAAAGAAATAACTGAGCACTGAAGTATTGCCAAGGTGATTATGGTTAATAACCGGTGAAAGTTATATATGGCTTCATACCAAGCTTAAAATTAAATGGGTACATTAAAAACTTTAAAATCTCATTCTGACTTCAAAACTTTTAAAGTAAAGTTTTAAGCAAGCAGTTAATTTTGAATTTATTTGTTCTTTGCCTGAATAAATAAAAGAAATTGAGCTTCTTTGTGTTTAGTAATTAATATCATGTGGATGATACTGATTCATATGTTTCAATAGCTGTCACTTGAGCTAAGTTTTCTTCTCTGATGTTTTTCACATTTCAGTAATTGACCAACATCTTTGAGGTACAATACTTTGTACTTACCATAGTATATTTTCCTTATGTTTATTGTACATTAGCTCTATTATCACCTGATGTTACTTGGGAGAATCATTAGCTATAGTTAAGTGACATTTATTAGAAACAAGAGTTTTTTTAAAGTTGGAATTGCAACATTTTTTTATAATTATAATAACATAGAACTGTTTCCTCATAGACTCTACTTGTCAATTTATGTCCGGGGTCTATATGAATGGTTTTCTGTTACTGTATGAGGTAGAGGTGCCCATGAGAGAAGCAGCTGAATCATAAATCAACATCCTCAATTCAAACTTTTTTCTCTGAGCTTTATAACTGGCCTCATTCTCTTTTTCTTTTTAAAAAAAATCCTTTCTTCCTTTGCATAAGGTGGTTTACTTGAAAAAATTTTACTAGGCTTGTTTCATTATTATAGAGCAGTGGTCGGCAAACTGCGGCTCACGAGCCACATGCGGCTCTTTGGCCCCATTGAGTGTGGCTCTTCCACAAAATACCACGTGCGGGCGCGCATGTACAGTGCAATTGAAACTTCATGGCCCATGTGCAGAAGTCGGTTTTCGGCTCTCTAAAGAAATTTCAATCGTTGTACTGTTGATATTTGGCTCTGTTGACTAATGAGTTTGCCGACCACTGTATAGAGCAGCTCAGTGCAAAGAATATAGGCAAATCATATTAAGGAACTAATTGCTATTAATTGATCTAAATGAGCAAATGGCTTTTTTGCCTCTCTCTGGTTCATGCTAAAGTATCTTCTCAATGAACTGCATATTTACTTTCCTAATTGAATTTTATAAACAATGCTAAATGGTAGTGATATTTTCCTTTATTTGTGCTAAGAACTGATCTAAGCGAATGCTTATTTTAGACTGACTCTTAATTCTTATAATTCCATCTTTTATTATTTGATTGTTGAGGAATCAGTTCGGTCATTCTCATAATAGGTATCTTCACTTCAGTTTTAAAAGTTGCAGATAATTAATGTTTTAAATGTCCTATACACTGAAAAATTCATTCTGCTGCAGATCTCCTGGCTCTAAGATAAAAAGGAATAAAAATATCATTGCTATATCATTTAATGTACTACAGACCAAGCCCTGCACTTAGAATTTCATTTAGGCAAGAAAATGTAGAATGTGTAACATTTTTAGTTTTTGGAAAAGTCTGGTATTTTCTAAGCCCATCCCTCTTGCAACATGGTGATGAAGTTCTTGTATTTAATAGCATTAGATTGTCTTTCTTATTTTTTAGTTTAGATTCTTCTATCATCTGCAACAGGTAAGAGAAATAGTTAATGTTTATAAACATATCAAATTAAGAAGTACATTAAAGAGCATACTGATGAAGCAAGCTGCATGTAGGAGAGGCACACATGGCAAGGAAATGAGGGAAACCTCTGGACAACAGTTAGCAAAGAATCGAGGTCTTTAGTCCAACAGCCTATGCGGAGTGAATACTGCTAACAACCACTGAGCAAGCTTGGGAGGCCAGTCCTTCCCCAGTTGAACCTCCAGATGAGACTACAGATTGTGGACCAACCCCTTGACTGAGAGACCACGAAGCAAAGGATCCAGATAAGCTGTGCAAAGTCTTATGCAGCAATAGAAAGTAAGACAGATTTAACTAGAAACAAGGGGCAAGAATGAATCCAAACATGACTGAAAAGATGCTTATATGGAACATCAGAGAAAAGATGGCAACTTTTACTTTTTCAGGTATCTTTTGCTGAGTGGATGAGAGTGGCTGCATTTTTTAAAACAATTATTTTTAATCTATTTGATAAAATAACATTTTCTATAGAATAATTAGAAATATAGAAATGTTAAAAGAAAAGATAAAAATCACACATTATTTTACCCCAATATAACTACAATTATTATTTTGGTATACAAAACAGGATTAATAGTGTTTTATAACCTGGCTTCTACCTAAACATGTCTTACATTTTCCATTTCATATTCTTCCACACATCAGTTAAATGGTTGTATAGTTGCCCATTGTATGATGTATTACAACTTATTTAACAAAACTTCTATTATTTGACACTTAATACTATATTTTAATATATAAAACTTGAATTATCCCTGAAAATCAAGGTCACATGGATGACATTTGTGGTTTTTTATTTTCATGCTTTGCTTTATCTCAGAGATGTAAGTGACACATTTTTAGAGCTAAAGGAGGACATAATTTTCAAAGCCCATTTTCCCAGGCCAACAGCACATTATTCTCCAGAAAAATCTCATCAGCGGCCTTTCTGTCTAGTATTAAATGCAAGGACTTAGAAAACTGAATTAAGTTAATAACTAGTGGAAATAAGCTTGGGAAGTGTTAAGCATCTATGACCTTATTTAAACAAAGTCTTGGACTCCAGGGGAAAAGTAAATAAATCATCTTTGAAATAGAGCTAATGTAAAGAAATAGAGACATTTTATAATAAAATACCTGCCTCTGTTGGCCTTAGTAGAGCTTGAAGGAGAAGCCGCTGACCTATGTCAGTGAAACATTATCCCATTGTGGGCCCGAGAGCCAACAGGGCCATGGGCTATGATCATGGTTTTCACATTTGATAGAGAAATAACGTACAAAAATGCATATCAGAATTTTCCAAATAACCACCCTCCTAAATGTTTCCTACTGCGCTTTACTGGTGTCTGGCAAGTTTTTTTTTTTTAAGTTCAAGCTGGAAGTAAAATTGCCAATAACTTTACAATCAAGCTTTTTTTTTTTTTTTTTTTTTTTTTGCTTAGGTCCAAATACATTTCATTAAGCATAAGAGATGAATTAATAAAATATGGATAGTGATGTGTTTAATGCAGTATTTTGCTCTGGAATCTAGATGATATGTTAATACCTCCTCCAATCCTAAGATTCTATGATTTTATGATTTAGTTAGTAAGAGTGATTAGAAAATCACCGGATAACGTCTAACCCTGAGGTTAATGATTTTCATTCCTCTCTGACCACACCTCAATTCTAATGAATTCTCTCCTTCTATATCTGCTTTCTGGTGAGCTGACTCGGTCCACACAATTGTCTGTACTTATTCTTCCAGACAGGATATTGGAGTTTGAAGGCTCTCAGGCACTTTTCTCAGGTGTAGAGGTCCTAGGCCAGAAGTTTTGCTCTTGCTCGGAAAGCTTTGCGATGACAGTTTTACTTAAATGGTGTTTTATGTATATTGATTATGGAACTTTTGGGTTTCTTCCCAGGAAAGGTATTATATTAAGTGAGAAGGTTTTTGAGTTGCTATATATGTATCTATGAGAGAATTCTGTGGTTTTGAAGGAGCGTCTGACCTCTGATTGCATCAGAATTCCTGTAATGCTGTACATGAAGTAAAGCTGACCTTGCATTTCTACTTGGAACTGAGATTGACAAAAATCTCTGTGTGTATGTGTTTCAAAAAATATTTTTCAAAGTGAAAAACAAAGCTCAAACATTTGGAGGTGGTAAAAAGAAAAAATTACAAAAAAAAGAATTAGGTATAAACTATCTTTCTCCCTAATTAACCTAGAAAAGTTATTAGCTTTGTAGGGAAAAAACAAAACAAAATACCCAGATGGGTGGAGGGAAGGATAGAGTAGGGTTCTTAAGTAACGAATTTTTTATATGTTCTATTGCCATATTTAACAAATATTTAACGCTTGCCATAAAAATATAAGCAGAGCCATGATTTGGGAACTTGTCTTCATGTACACTCTACTTCTTTAAATAACCCAAAGAGGTCTTGAAGTCAGCCTCAGTATCCAGTAATCCTGTAACAAAGCCACCTCACATACTGAGACATCACATAAGTTTTTTTGTTGTTGTATTCCCTTCTACTAAATTATTTTTCTCCAGACACTCATTCTTTCTTAACTTCAAAACTTACGGAGCACCTGTCACCTAAGGCCTGTCTTATATAGTGGCCTACGTGGCATGCACAGCTCTGCAGAGGACTCCACTCAGCCTTTCTTCTCTGATGAAGCTGACAAGGTGTGATCCTCTTGACATAAATCATAATGGGCCAATGTTCTGAAAATAGTAGTCTGAATTCTTGTAGTATCGATCGTATTTTTTAATGTAAAACTTTTATTTTTGCATGTTTCCATCAACCAAGGAAACACATAATGACAAAAACTTCTAAGGAATCAGGAACACTTTTAAGTGAATTTATATAAGAAACTCACTTATTTGCCAAGGCTCCTAAGTCCCTCAAGATCAGAATAAATAGGTGAGACCTCCATTTCCAGGGCCTGTAACAGGCAATGTGCTGCTCATGTTTCCTTGAGTTCCCTCATTTAAATTCCTCATGCTTCCCTTCACTCTCACTTTCTTGCTGTTTGGGATGAACCTTAGGTCAAATCCAGAAGCTCAGTCTCTTAAACATTTCCCATAAAAATTAATCATACATAGGATTTTATGTATGTGGTAATTTTCCTGAGGATCTGTGAGGTCCTACTGCTCACAACATAGCCTTATGCCATCTTGCTGGCTGCATCCCTCTTACTTTTCTGCTCAGATCCTTTCAAAGCCCAGTCTCCTGCCATGACCCCTTTCACTGATCATGTGTCCCCCCCAGTGAGTTCTCTCCCTCCCTCTGACAGCTGTTCCCAGGTGAGTGTGGCCCTACTGGATCAGCCTGCCTGGCTTCCCCAACCTGTCTGAACATTCTGTTGCTCATCAGTAAGCATCTATGTATTTATGTCAAATGGAAATGCATATATGTTAGGCATATGATTTGCATGTCATAGACAAGGTTTGCTGTGTGAATGTAGTTAAGGCCTCCTTATAATAATTACAGTGGTTGAGGGGCCCCAGAATCCAACAGGTTGGGAACTACTTCCACAAAAATCTCTCTACTATTAATAAACTATGGAGATATTGCCCATTGATTTATTTATATTTTCATTTTTATGTGCCTTGGTTGCTTAAGTTAACAAAAACCTAAAGTTTACCTTCTTAAAAAACTTGTACATATTTCTACTTACCCTAAGTTTGTCCCCACTTAGACTTTAAACTTATATCTCCTTTATTATATTCCCAATTTTAGTGAACACATTCAGTACACTTCAGTATTTTATTGACATTGATCCTTTCTACTTTAGGCTTTGAACATTCCATACTGAATAATGATGATTTGTCCCCACATTTAAGCTTCCACTTCACTTACATCACCGATGTGGGAACATTACAGATAATCAATATTTCCTCCTCACCCATCTACTAATGATATAGCCCTGGTGTGTCAATACCATTTGCTACTGGTATTGATGTTAGAAGGGGAGGCAACTGCCCATTTTCTCCTCACTGGATTGTTTAAGAGAAAATGTTGATATGAAATTTTCAAAGTTAAATAAGTTTCTTCTATAAAAAATTGTTTTTCAGTAAAGAACTTGCAAACATTGGATTTCAATTTCTTTTAATCAGTGATCTAAGATATTTGCTCATGGGACAGTTTTAATTTTTGTGATACAACTAGGCACTATTTTTACTTTCCCTGTTCATTATCACTAAATCCTCTTACAAAATTGCCCTCCTGTAATGAGAAAACATCAGACGTTACCCAACAGTTAAGCTCTGGACCAAAGAGCACAATGACTACTGGTGTGTGCATCCAGGGAGTGGGTTTTGAGCTTAAAATTCTAACATTCAGAAAATGCTTATTGAGCATCCTCTGTGTATATACAAAGTGCTATACCTGGTATGGGAATATAAAAAGGAGTAGAAATATTCCTGATCCTCAGGGGGATCACAATTTAGAGGGGAGATCAGACAAGACCAGCAAGTCAGAAAATAGCAGAGTGTTAGCTTCCTGAGTGACAGGGAGAGCTGACAGACTTCACCCCACTGGAATCAGGGAAGATTTCACAGCAGGAATCTTATTAGCACCTCACTTAGTTGCTGTTTTTGGCAACATTAACAAGAAAACACATTTATACTTTTATACTGCAATTATCTGTCAAGTAAGTTGGGTAGAAAAATATTCACACATATATGTAGTTGAATATTACATATTTTTAAAAACACTGTTCTTTTATTCATTTAGTTAAAATATTGAAATACACGCTTAAATCTTACTTTAGTATTCAAAAATGTTTGGAAAACTTTTTCTTAATTTTTAGCACTGAAATCTATCCTAATGCCTTTAGTAATAGTCATTGTAACCCAATGAAATTAATGCTTTGTGGTCTGAATTATATTGGAAGGTATGATGCAGTAGCCCCATCTTTCTGTTTGTTTATATGGTTTGGAATCACAGTTCTGCACGGTGGACATGTTTTCTCTCTGTACAACCATAGGTAATAAATACACTCTTTGGACAATATAGGCTGACAGATGGGAAGAAGTGCTGAAATTCTGCTTGACATATTGAACAAAGGCCATCCATACCTAAACAAGTCACTCATAATGAGGTTGTGTAAAACATTTTCACAAAACCTGTCTGAAAGTTCTTAGATATATAAAAACAGCCAAAAGCTTTAAAATGGGTTAGAACAAAGTCAGTAATATCCCAAGGCTCTATCTAGTTATATCAGCAAACTCCCCATAGCTAATGAAGTAATGAAACAAAACTGATATGGGAACGAAATTTAGCAATATGTACTGATATAATTCTTCTAAGAGCTTACACCAGAAACTCTTAGATTTTAAAGGAACGGTGAAAGAGGGCACCAATAGAATAAAGCTTGTTGAGCCTATGAAAAGAAATTTCAAAATGAAGTGTAATGCTGACAATCCAAAGTACTTCCCAGAAGCTTGAATGACCAAAAGTAGGATTTAAAAAGATTAAAGATTAAGTTACAATAAAGTGACAGAATGAGAGAGCAGAGGTCCTTTGAACAATACCAGTAACCAAGCATACTGGATCTTTGAGCACCTACCTTTCTCTTAGGAAAGTCTGGTTTACAATGCCCCCCCCCCCCCGCCCCCCGCCCCATGTAGAGAAGTTGTGAGAAGCCCAATTCTAAGAGAATTTCCATGTTCAGAACATCTTTGGGGCATGGACTTTATCTGGATAGGAACATCTCCAGAATGAAGGCAAGGCCCTTCTCCCATCTATCTTGATGCATAGCTTTTGTAAATTTTCTAGTCAGGTCTCCAATTTTAGATCCTCATTTTCTGCTTGCAAAGTAGCCAATTATTTCCTGAGCTCATCTCTTCTAATACTTTGTCTGAAGTACAAAGTAAAAGCGAGCCCACAAGTATTCTCTGCCCAACAAACATTTCCCCCAGAGCTACAGACGCAGTAGGCTTGTGGCCTGCTTTCCCAGTTATCTCAGATAGCAATTCTACCAAATATCTTGCCCCTCTTTAATTTGGTTGTCCATCTTTATAGCTGTTATAGACTCCTTCATAATAAGTATTGAAATCAAATGGTGGAAGTCTTCCAACTTGGTTCTTTTTCAAAGCTGTTTGGACTATCATGGGACCTTCGCAGTTCTAGATGAATTTTAAACTCATCTTTTCAATTGCTGCAAACAACAACAAACCCCCAAACCCCTGCTGGGATCCAAGGCTGAAGCTGGAAAAGTAGGGGGTCTGGGATGAGAGTTGGCTAATCAGGGCAGTCACTAAGTAAAACCCTCCTAAGCACAGGCATCGTGGACAAGTGAGGGCTTGAGGGGAACCTGCTGAGAGGGACTGCAAAGGGAGCTGGTGTCCAGGTCTGTGGAAAACCTGGTCCTAGTTCTTGCCTGTGTGTTTGCTGTCAGGCATCTGATGGTGGGTCAGTGGGGCGGGCAGAGGGGACAAAGAGCTGGAAGAGGCAGAAGAGGGTGCAGAGTGGGGAAGAGAGAGGACAGACTGGCACTTGCTGGCATCTCTGTGTCTATCTCTCCTCACTTCTAACCATGTCGACCGTCAGAGCGTACTGGCAGCTGCTTCATGTCACTTTCCAATTCTTGGCGCAAGTGTCTGTTTTGGTTTAGTCTAATCCAGAACCGAACGGGAAAGGTGATTCTAAAATGTAGTTCCAATTTAGCGAGACTGATTAAAAAACTCTTTGCTCTCTCTGCATCACCATCGTCATCTAACCAGCCATCAACTATCATTGATCCTATATCATTAATAGTGCTGCATTATGACCCTGTTCTTTTCTCTGTCACTGCCCTTCTTTAGTTCCACCCTTCCTACATTTTATGTCTGTAATCACCTCCTGGCTTGCAGTTACATTAAATATGGCCATGAATGCTGTCACTGCACAACTGCAGGGTTGCCACTCAGATCTAGCCTCACTTCTTCCCCTATTAACTTGGACCATCCTTTTAAAAGGCAATACTGACCATGTCATCCTTTTGCCTTAAATCCTTCTTAGCCTCCGTGGCCTTGAAGGTAAAGTCCAAATTCCTTATCGTGACATAAAAATCCATTCATGATTAGCTAATGAGCCTAAGCTCTGGAATCAGAACTTCTGGTTGCAATGTATCTTAGCCACTGGCAAAATATATCTTGGGCAAGTTACTTAATCTCATTGGGCTTCTGTTTCTTCAACTGTGAATTCGGGGAGGAGGGTAAGAAAAATTTTTTCCACATCAAAAATTTTTTTTGTCAGCATACATTGATATGTCAAAGACTTAATAAGGTAACTAGCAGATGATAAATTTTCAATAATAAAATTTGAAATATTATTATTGTTCCTTCTGTAGTGCAGTCTCTCATCATTGTTCAGCCCACCCTAAGTCTGTGCTTTAGCTAAACAGAACTCCATGTTGTGACCCATTCTGCCTACACAAGGCTGACTGAGGCCTCCCCCCTCCCCCCGCCCCTTATTTTTGTTTGGTTAGAACCGCTCATTCTCCAGAACTCTTCACTTCCTCTTGGCAGTCTCTTCTGATTTCCTCAGCCGCAGTCCGTGGCTGCTCCCTTGGTTGTCTTAGCAGCCAGTGCTTGGTTATGTCACAGTGAATTCTAATTTTCTTGTTGTCTACCCATCTCCCCTACTATGTAAGCTATAGACTAACTTTCTGCCTTCCTAGATCATAAACTCTACACAGTTTAACTTGTCTTTGTAATCTTAGCTCCTAATGTAGCACAAACTAAGTTCTTAAGGATCTTTGTTAGCAGGTTCTTAAAAACGTTCATTAAAAAATGTTTATTGAATTAATGAATAGTGATGTATGATGAGGGCTCTAACAGGCATTGTAATACCTTATGGAGAAATATAAAGATGATGGAGGAAAGTTTTGGCATAATATATAATAGTAGAAATTCCAGAATTCTGCTATTTAGTGCTTTGGTAGATTTTAAGGTGTACATGTTTCTGCTAAGAATGGATTCTCTTAATAGGAAGAATGACTATTGGTCAAGGCATTGTTTACTAGCATTTATTCAATATCCATTACTTTAAGACCCCTTACACAAATATTATTGAGTAATCCATTCTTTATAGTCTGTTTGTCAGGATCAATTGTAATGCCTAAAAATAATAAAATTGTTATCCTTGGCAAATTCTGGATCAAAATCCTGGGAACTATCTGTTAATTCTATAAATTACGTGTGAGTTCAATCATTTTAACAGTGTACCTTGCCTCAGTCAATAGTTTATATCTGAAGGTTCTAGCAATCCCTTAATAAAGAGAACAAGTAATTACTCTGAGTTATTTTTTTCTCAAAAATTTCAGATTTCCACGTGCTATAAATGCTTGGAATAAAGCATATCTGTAAAGACTTTTTATATTGGAAATTTCTGGGTCAATAATCATAAAGTTTCTCAAAATTTAGAATAAAAATGTCAGAGCATAGACTTAATTATCAAGCGATATTAAATCTAAGCACTTCTGTGGGCTATAGCTATTGACCTTTTCTGAAAACCTATATCTCTTTCTTAAATAGATTCTTGCTTTGATAAAGTAAAAGTTGTAATAAAGATGGAAATAATTACTCTCAACATCAGTATCATGCTTTGTTAGGCTTATGATTCTAACTGCCACTCAAATGCATCACAATGCTAAGATTAAGAAGAGCGACTTACTTAAATATTTTCTCATCAGATAAGTGAATAAGAACATGATGAAAATCTCACTAGAGGAATGGGCAAAGGGCATATCAAGGGAGTCAGAAAAGAAGAAATAGAAATGGTAAATAAAGAAAGAAATGCAAACTCCAACATGATGAGGTATCATTTTAATCTACCACAATAACAAAGGGTGTGAAGAAGTGGACACCTCCACCCCCTGCTGTTGGGAGGGTACATCTGTGCCGGCAGTCTCTGCTACTTGATAGAAAGGCTTTTTACCTTTGACTTAGGAATCCCACTTACAGAAATTTGTTCCAAGAAAATAATAGGACACTTGCATCAAGGTGTAAATTTAAGCATATTCACTGCAGCCTTGTTTTTAAAGTGGCATTGGGTGGGTAACTTTCTTTTGCTTGGTTCCTGTGTGGAAGAACAGCCACTTCTGTGATATTTATAGTTCCTTTCCCACCACACACTCCTCTCCAGGGGAAAAGAAGTAACTTGTTTAGTTGAGCAGTCAGGACTCTGCTGCCTCCATTCTCACACCCTGGCATATGTCTGCCTGCAGAGAGCATGTGCTCTTAATGGCTTCCTGCCACCTGGAGCTTTTATGGGGAAGGCCTCCCTCCACTGGGAGGCCTGCAGTTTTCCAGCTTTGTCTGTGCCTGTCTGGGGAATTCTGTTTAATTCTAGCTACTGTGTCAAGAATCTCATTGGGCTGCACACCTGATCCACGTCCCCCATCCAACTTTTACAAAAATAAGGCTGATATTTTTACTTCCATCTTTTTGATGCCCCTTTATTGCTCAGTTACTATTGAAGTAAGGTTCCTGATATAACAGCAATAAAAATAACAAGAAATAACAGCAATAAAAAATAAAATTTGGATATCCAAAACCATGGGATCAATCAAAAAGTTATGTTTATAAAATTGAAAATGATGCATCAATTCAAATTGATCCCATTGATGTATATATTGATAAGTGAAGAAGATTCTAACATGCACTTTGCATATGAACAAAGTTAATATGTATTTATATAGACACTTAATATATATATTTATACAGTCTGTTCTTTTCCTTTTTTTCTTACCTTACCTGTATTTTCTAAAGCTCTGTAACTATGTAAAAAAGGTTAAATATATTTTTGCCTCATATAGGCTGTATTTATGGCTTTGTTTACTATGTTAATGATAGCTGATAGGAGCTTTCTTTCATTCTTTTGCTTCTTAAGCAGTTTCCTTAGAGGGGTGAACAGGGTCTTGGTCACTGATAGGAGATCTGGAATTGGGTTAGCTTTTCCCAGCTTGCTGTCTCCTCCTCCTCCTCCCCCTCCTCCTCCTCCTCCCTCCCTCCTCCTCATCCTTCTTTCTTTGACATACCAGGTCTAACAAGAACTTTTTATTCTTTTTAACAATTTTTTTACTGAATTTATTGGGATGACATTGGTAAATAAAATTATATAGGTTTCAACTGTACAATTCTGTAAGATAACATTTGTATATTGTATTATGTGCTCATTACCCAAAGTCAAGTCTCCTTCTGTCACCATTTATCCTCCCTTTATCCTCTTCCTCTCCTCCCCAACCTCCTTTTCCCTCTGGTATTCACTACACTGTTGTCTATGTCTGTGAGTTTTTTTCTTAATCCATTCACCTTTTCACCCAGCTGAGCAACCCACATCCCCTCTGACAGCTGCCCATCTATTCTCTATGTCTATGAATCAGTTTCTATTTTGTTTGTTAGTTTATTTGGTTTATTAGATTCCACATGTAACTGAAATCTTATGGTGTTTGTTTTTCTTTGACTGGCTCATTTAAATTAGCATAATACCCTTTCTTTCATCCCAGGGCTGTTGAAGGCTCTCAACTCAGGGGAATAAAACCATAAATAATAAGCTCAGAGAGAGGAGGTGCACAGAATTCCTCTAATTCATGGTGATGCCAAAATCATCATTATTTTGCAATGGCTTCTGGGAAATAGAATTTTTTACATTAGTGAAGTTTCTAGTTACTACTTTAAGAGCCTATGCTATTTTTCTTAGTCACTGTTAATGAGAAAAAAAAAAAAAAAACTTAAGGGCTTTCAACTTATTTCCGCAAACATTCGTCATTTTCTTGGTGACTCAGCCTCCTCCTTATGAAACATATATGTTATTGTGCTGTGGAATGGTGATGTTCTTTGAGTGTATTAATGCATGTAGTCCTGAAGAGCAGCTCCTGGTTGTACTGTCAAGGTCATGTCAGTGCTTGTTAGATTGTTGGCCCTACTTCCCCTGCTGGGAAATGTCCATTTGACATTCTGTGAGCTCTGGCTGAGACTCTGCCATATTGAATTAGCATTTGATTGGAATGGCTCCGATTAGCATAAAAATTCAACATCTTGTGGCAGACACATTTCTGTTTCCATGTTTGTGCCGGGGTTTCGGCTGTTCTGGTTATAGTTGTCAGCAATCTGACTTCTGTTTGAACGGACTATGCTTCTATTTTGCAGAAAGGTATCTACTTACCTTTTTGACGACCAAATTAAAATTTACATTTTCCTTACAAACAGACTTTCCTATATGTTAATGATCACTTATGTGATAATTTTAGGAACTGTGGTTAGACGAATGAAGTCATTTTTTAAATCTTGTTCACAATGAAACGTTTATGAATTCAGGGTCTGTTCCTGGGGCTATCAGGCTGGAAATCACAAGCTACTCCAAGGGGACAACTGAGTGATCATGCTCTCATCCATTTAATAGCTCCATTCAACTAAAGAAATTAATTCTTGTATTGGTTTTCTATTACCTAAAGTATAAAGTGCAATTGCTTTAACATTCTATGAGGCTGCCTAAAAAGCACCCAAAACATAGTGGTTTAAAATGTAAAAAGTTTCAGTATGTTCTATGATTTATGGATCAGTGGACAGCTCTTTTGGTTTGTTTTGGCTTGGATGGAGTTAGATGGTCTCGGCTGGCCTCATGCACGTGTCTGGAATGGCTGGGGCCTCTCTCCACAAGGTCTTTCATCTTCTAGGAGGCTAGCCTGGGTGTGTCACGTGGGGGCAGAAGGGTTTCCAGCAGCAAGATAGGGCAAACCCCAGAGTATCTGTATTTTTCAAGCCTCTACATGTGTCCCATTTACCAATGCCCCTTTGGCCAAAGAAAATCACATTGGCTCCAGTGCATGGGTACAGAGAGGCCTGATTCATGGGGTCGTTATTACGATGATCTATTGCAGCATGCTCTGAACTATCATTCTTACTCTACAGTTCCCACACTTCAGCTGAGGTGCCATGGGATGCCATGATGAATTCATAGGGGGTGTTGTGGGATGTTTTTTAAATTTTGAGAGAAACAGAATTATACTCTGTGACTGTAGGACATCATGCAAACTACTAGCTTGATGTAGGTTACAGGGTCAACATTATAGCATTACATTCCTTTTGGTGCTGTTGCATCCTTGCAAAGCTGGATTTTTGGTGGTTGTGTGATAAAAAGTAAGTATTGCATAAGAATCATTGAGGAACCAGAAGTGAGGGTGGCAGTGTCCAATTTCATTCCAAGATTGCAAAGTTGTGCAGAGCCCACCAGGTGCATACATGTCATTATTAAGTAAGTGTGCTTTAAGAATAAAAGAAAATATTATTTAAAATATATATGTATTATTTTTAAATATTTTTAAGTTATTAGGACATACACACGTACAAAGCTGTTTGGCTCTAACTACTTAATAAAATGGAAGTAATAAGTATTTCTTTGGTCTAGAGGTACTATGAAAAAATTAGCAAGACACTAAGGATGCTGTGAACCAGAAAAGTTTGGGAACTGCTGTTCTAACATCGTTTTCAATTGCTGATAAAAGAAGAAAATCAAGAAGGGAGGCTAGTTTGATGGAAGGTGAATGAATTCAATTTTGGATATGGTGAGGACCTAGTGGGATTGAAGTAGGAGGTTTGGAGTGGAGCTAATTACAAATAGTCACATGCAGGCTCCCTTTCTTATTACTTTAGATATTGCATATACTCTAGAATTAACTGTAAAAAAAAAAAAAAAAGTAGGGTTGCTGAAAGAGAAGGAAGCTAAAAACCCAAACTCAAAACCAATCTGCAAAACAAATGTTCTTGGCTTAATGTTTTTGCAAATGCTAAATGGGTGCATTTTAATTTCCGTCTTATGTTATATTTTGTTGCAAAGGGCAGACCTCTGAAGGGGAGCCATGAGCTTTAGTATCCTAGAGAAAGAGAAGATGGACTCTTGACCTCTTAACCAGGTGTTGTGGAGATAGAAGGTTTGCTAAATTACTTCATTTTCCATTTCACTCATTACTAGCTGGGCCCAGGAAACTCAGGTCATAGAGGGGGGTCCCCATTGTATAGAGAAGATACTCCTGCACACAGTTTAGGCTTAAAAAGATCCGCGTCAAGAAGCAGGACATTTGGCCAAGGAGAGTGTGAAAAAGAATGGGAAGAGAAGATAGGGATTTGTGCCTTGTAATTTCCCCCATGGCTTGGAAAGGAGCTGTGTTACAAAAAAAGAGAGTAACAGTAAATACAAAGAGGGAAGACTGACGGTTACCAAGTTGGGGGACCCTGAAAAGTTCATCTCTTGTCCTGTTCACTTGTACCAACTTGAGGGTCTGACCATAACAACTTGGCCATGCACCAAGGACAGAAAGAGATCTTATGGTTTTGTTTTCCTATGCTGCTCCTAATTCCCATGTTTTATGGATGAGATGACCATTGCCAGTAGGTCTTCCAAGTCATCATCTACCCATCCTGCCCTGACAAGGCAGGGTGAACTTCCAGGCCAGTCACCTGGGTGAGGGGAGTAGTCATTCCACAGTCTGCAGCCAACATAGCTGGGGTGAGGCTGAGCCATGCAGAGGTGTAACTTGCTTCCTACCAAGCAGGAAGTCCTTAGTGAATAATGGTCATTGTCTTGAGACTTGCATTAACTTTCCAGTGCATACCAGTGACCCCCCACGAGGCCAGGAGGCCTTTCCCTCAGTGTCATGAGGACTCACCAAAACCTTTCTCCCTCAGCTATCTAGGTGTCACCTTAGGGAGAGAAGTAGAGGTAGAGGGCAGCTGTTTGAGGGCCTGCATTGACTACATACTTTTCTGGCTCTAGTGCAAAATGAAAATACAAGTCCCTTGCTAAAAAATGAAGAATTAAAACACTCTTACAGTAGAGCATTTAACCAGGTGTGGGGCCTCTTTAATGCAGGGCCTTGTGCAGCAGCACAGGTGCCAGACCCATGAAGCTGGCCCTTCTGGGAGCCCAAATAGTTTTTCTTTCCTAGAGATTTTCAACATTACCCAAAGGGGTTGTTTAAATGATCAGAACGGATTAAATTTAAACTGCATTGGACATATAGTTAATTATTTTCCCATTAACCAGTGAATGGGAGCCTGGGAGAAATGCCAGATTAGTTTATGGACAATTAAGACATTGCTGAGTTGTGTGTGAGTTAAATTTGTGGTCCTGCTGCAAAGACATCATTGTTCCATTTTTACAGAAGAACTGGTGATCAGAGACGCTGAGGGCTTGCTCCAGGTCACCCAGGTCATTGGTGGTGAACATGTTTCTACTCCTCTGATGCAGATGATAGTCAAAGTGAAGTCTGAAAAGTTGAATTTTAAAGTGAGATTTCTTTTAAACTGTGCTTGTTATACTGCTCCCTAGCATTTTGGAATATTGGGAGATGTTTGGTTCTGGGGGGATGCTATCGGCAATTTATGAGCAAAGGTTAGGGATACAAGAAAACTGCAATTCGCTGGACAGCCCTGCACAAGGAAGAATTGTGTGATGTCCTGCATAATTTTTGAATCCCTCACCAGTCACTCAGGTATGTGAAAAACTTGTTTATTATTATGAGTCTAGGACCTAATAACATTTTATATATAAACTCATAATATTTTTTGCAAGATTTAAAAACAGACTGAAGTTTTCATGACTACAACAATTGTGTAAATTGAAGAAAGGAAATACTTGATTTGTTTTTAACTTTACCAAGAGTTGTTCCCCATTTAGGGAAAGCACATTACCAAAGGCCCAGCTGCTTTTGGAATTTGAATCAGCAACATAACACACCCAAATCAGTCTATGTTAGTAGATGTCAAATTCCCATGAATTCCACATATAGCTGCATTGATTACTTCACTGTCTTCTGGTATAGTTGGGCCTGAGCCTACTGGCACACACATTATCTATAATAATAAAAGCGTAATATGCTAATTAGACCAGACATTCTAGGTGCCTGCTACAGCCAGAGGGAAGCCTGGGTCCCGGGTGCTGGAGGGAAGCTGGTGCCGGCAGCCGGGAGTAGGGGGGTGGGGGTGGGGGGGTGGAGGAAGGCCTACTCTTGCACGAATTTTCGTGCATCTGGCCTCTAGTTTTATTATACATTCCATTCTTTTTATTTCTCCTCTGTGTGGTAGTCAGGGCATTATGCTGTTTTGTTAAAAAGTTGCATGTGCCCTTGTTTGGGTCTGAGGGCTGCACCCAGCAGTGACTCGGAGGGAACCTCTACTTTCCTGAAAGACCTTCTGCAGAGCCTGTCAGTGACTAAACTGTTTGGCTAGGGGAAAGGGGAAAGGTCTCTCCCACCTGGAGCACAGGTCAGAAGCATTCCTGTGGAGCTGCCTGGCCTGCCCTGTCCTGCTGGGTTGGCAGCACAGGGCAGCATCACAGTCTGAGAGTCTGGCCTGCACTGTGGAGTTCGGAGCCTGAGTGTAGCTGGAAACTTCAGCCTCTGCTTTGCTGAGATCAACTGTGTGGAAAGATCGAAGTCCTGTGCAGGGCTTATTTTCTACCCACTTCTGCTGGACTCTGTCGTGTAAGGGGAATGGTGCCACACAGAAGTGGGGTTTTTGAGCCCAAGGGAGGCTCATTTGGGGAGACAGATGGGTAAGTGCTAGGCTCTGGGACTGCATCATAAGGTTGCTGAACCGAGCTTCATGTGAGTTCCACTGAAGGGGAATATAAGACATTTTTGGGGGGCGGGGAGCGGGGGGCTAGCAACCTGAATCTGTGCCAGGAACCAGTATTCTGCCACACATTCTTGCTAGTATAATTAAGCTCCATCCCTCTTATCTGTAATGCTTGTACAGAGGCCATAAACTATGAACCATACACAAACCCTGGAGGGGGTTGGCAGTGCTGGTGCCAGACAGGCCAAGCCTCTGAGTATAATCTCACTTCCCCCATCCCAACCCACAGGGGGAAGGAGGAGGCTGCAAGGCCTGTGAAAGATCCCGAAGTCTAATCCATATTTGGGGGACAAAGGAACTAAAGGATATAAAGGGAAAGCTTCGTCCATATTCACTCACTCAGGCTTTGGAGAACTGACTCCTCTGAGTCACTGTACTAGTACATCTGCAAATAAAGGATTTTTCCTGGAAAAAAAAAGTTGCATGTATTTTGGTATGTTATAATTTTGTTTGATTCCCATTTTTGGACAGTAGTTGGGATCAGTAAAGAGCA
The DNA here is from genome assembly GCA_026230045.1 of Corynorhinus townsendii. Taxonomy (NCBI): domain Eukaryota; kingdom Metazoa; phylum Chordata; class Mammalia; order Chiroptera; family Vespertilionidae; genus Corynorhinus; species Corynorhinus townsendii. The sequence continues at coordinate 164,182,445 of JAPDVU010000002.1, read as the reverse complement.
GATTTCTTTTTGCAAGAAAATCCCCGAGTTATTGACTTTTTCCGAAGGACTTATTGGGTCCAAGGGCAATATTACTGGGCCTGGTGTGAAAGAGTTATTAACTCCTTCAAGAGACTATATTCTGTGTGTGAGGTGTCAAGATGCCTGACCTAATTTACCCAAGGAATCAGGCTTTTCAGGTGACCTCCTTTTTTTCTTTTTGCAAAGTTAATTTTTGTGCTCTTGGCTGAGCACAGTTGTGTTTTTCATTTCAAGGACCAAGCTTGACAGAAAAAAAAAAAAAAGAGGAAAACTCTTTCGATTTAGGTTTTTCTTTTTTTTCCTTTTGGGAAAATATCCCTTAGAAAGTAAGATAATTGTGTGAGACATTCACATGGCAACTCAAAAGGCTTCCTATTACTATTATGAGGAAGCTGGAATCAGGAGGGTTTTGGGCAAAATGTCCCATTCTGCTGAGTTTCTTTATATAACTACAGGACTCCCTTTTGTGGGAGGAAATGTTTTACTGTCTATTATAGCAATGTTACTTTTGCCAGTCAATCTTATAAAATTTTTTTGTGGCCCGGCCAATGTGGCTCAGTGGTTGAGCACTGACCTATGAATCAAGAGGTCACTGTTCAATTCCTGGTCAGGGCACATGCCCGGGTTGCAGGCTTAATCCCCAGTGTGGGGTGTGCAAGAGGCAGCTGATCAATTATTCTCTTTTATCAGTAATGTTTGTATCTCTCTCTCCCTTTCCCTTCCTCTTAGAAATCATTAAAAATATTTAGAAAAAAAGAAAAGAAAATTGTTGTGAAGGTAAAAATATATTTTACTTTGAGTTTGAGTCTTATCTTCCAACCAGGGGGCTGGTCCAGCTCTAGAATGGCAGTTCTATTTGATTTGACTTACCCTGCTTCTAAAAAAGAGCGAGTTCTTTGTTCTAGACACTTGGGATCACTTCATGTCATGATGTCTATTATGGTTATTAGAGAAAAATTTTCCTCTCCCTCCTTTGGGTCCTCTTTCTTCTTAAAACCTCTCCTCCACCCCTGTCTTGCCTCAGTGGGATAAGTGCTTCCTCAGGAATTTGCCTCTAAGTCTGCTCAGTCTCTGGTCTGGGTGATTAATGTGGGTGGAGGGCAGGATAGCTACCCCTTAATGTAAGGAGTTTATTGGAATGTTTAAGAGCCCAGTCTCTGGAACCAGATGGCCAGGATTTCACTTCTGGCTGTATGATCAATAGTTGCGTAACTTGGATTCTCTGTGCCTCAGTTTCCTCATCTATAAAACAGAAATTATAATAATACCTAACCCTCAGGGTTGGTGTGATGATTAAATATGTTAATATGTATAAATGGAAAGAGGGTGTTAGGGGGAACCTTTTCACCACACTGAGACATTTAAGCAAAAGAATGTTCTGTTTGCCTGTTTCCTAGTTGGTGTTTCACTGCAAATTGGTTGAGCTTAACTGACTTCTTTAATCATTTGGATGGTGGGACTAGGAGACAAGCTGGATAAAAGCAAACTAGGAGTCATCATCTTGGGCTTTAGATTTAGCACCCCAGGTAGATCCGTTTTAGCCCAGACAGATTAGTGACTGATAGGAAATGACTGCCTTAGTGAACATTCATTTTAATGATGAGCACCTGCAACATTTCAAGCACTGTGGATACACTGGTGACCAAGACATAAACAAATACATAAAAACTAAACAAGATAACTTCATGTGCTAGGAATACTTTGAAGATGATAGAACCATATTGCTACTTTAGTTGGAGGGGGTCAGAGAAGCCCTAATCACTCTTGAGCTATATGGCAAATTTAAAAATCTGGAGGGAAAACATTGGGGGTACAGTGAACAGCAAATATAGATAAAAGTCATGTAGATGTAGGACTAGTCAGGTTACCTATTTTTTCTTGAGTGAGCTTTGGCAGTGTGACTTCCAAGGAATTTGCCCAGTTTAGTCACAGGTGTAGAGTTTTTTGTAATATTCTTTTACTATCCGTAGAATCTATAATGATATCTTCTCTTTTGCTCCTGATATTTTTAAATTTGTGACTTTTCTTGATCGACCTGGCCAAGAGTTTACAAATGTTATTGATCTTAAGACTCAGCCTTTTGTTTTTTTCTATTGCTTTTCTTTCCTAAATTTTATTGATTTCTGCTGTTACTTTGTTCTTTTGCTCTTTCTGCTTGCTTTGCTCTTTTTTTTTTTTTTTGTCTGTCATGGCAGAAACTTAGATAATTAATTTGAGAATTTTCTTATTTTTTAACATAATAATTTAATGCTCCAAATATCCTTCCAAGGAGCATTCTGTGTTAGTTGCATCCCACAAATTTGAGAAGCTGTGTTTTCATTCTGGGTTAGAATTTTTGACTGAAAGCCAGACATCTGGAAACAAGCATACTTACTCTTTTGCTAGGACTTTGTTGGGGGGACTTGAGTTCATCACAAGCTTTCTCATTCTCTCCTAATCTCTATATCAGACAGATAGGGATAAGGACCAGAGCAGGGCTTTGTTCCTTTTCTACCTCACTAGTGTTTCTTCTTAATCTCCCATGGTTGTTCCTTTTCTTCTCCCTGACCTCTTTAGTTGGCAAGCTCTCCTAGTGATCCAAGCTCTCTTAGTGATCCATTTCCTTCTGTCCTCTATCTACACTTATCCTTGGAGATCTCATCCAGTCATGTCATTTAAAATACTATTTATATGGCAATGGTGCCACCATTTTTATCTTTAACCCAGATCTCTCACCTAGTTTATATCTAACCGTGAACTCCTGGTGTTCCTTCATAAATTTCTTCAGCCTCAGCTGCTTTCTCAGTTGATGACTACTTCATCTTTTTATTGGTAGACTAAAATTTTGGAGGTGCCTTTAGAATTTTTTTAAATAATTCACCATAAGTGAATCCTATGGCTCTACCTCCAAAATACATCCAACTAACTGCCTACTATTAACAGCCTCCACTGCTACATTGTGGTACAAACCCCATCATCTTTGCTTTGTGTCACCGCAATAGCTTCCACATTGGTCTTTTTATGTCTGACTACTTTACAGTCATTCTCAACACAGAGTCAGAGTAATCCTTTAACAATTGAAGTTATAAATGTCACTTTTCTGTTCAAAAGCTATTGAAGAGTCACCATTTTTCTCAGAGTAAAAACGAAAAACTTTCCAATGCCTACAAGGTCTTGCATCATCTGGACCCTTGTGACTTTTCTGACCTTGTCATCAACTGCTTTTCCCTTTGTACACTCCACTCCAGTCATGCTGGCCTTCTTGCTATACCTCTGACATGCCAGGTACGCTCCTACCTTATGGCCTTTGCTCTAGCTGTACCCCGTGTCTGAAATGCTTTCCTCTTTGCCACCAGCATTGCGCGCTCTCTCTCTCTCTTTCTCTCTCTCTCTCCCTTACTGTTTTTTAAAAATAAATTTTTATTGATTTCAGAGAAGAAGGGAGAGAAAAAGAGAGATAGAAACAACAACGATGAAGAGAATCATTGATCGGCTGCCTCTTGCACACCCAACACTGGGGATTGAGACCACAACCCAGGCATGTGCCCTGACTGGGAAATTGAACTGTGACCTCCTGGTTCATAGTTTGATGCTCAACCACTGAGCCACGCTGGCCATGCAGCATGGCTCTCTCTTACACATCTTTCAAGTCTTTGCGTAAATCTCACTTTCTCTCAATTTTAATATTGCAACCTGCTTCTTACCTCTACCACTGGCACTTCCATTCCCTTTCCTCTGCTCCATTTTTTCCTCATGTCATTGATCTTCTAATATACCATATAATTTCCTTAGGTATTATATTTGTTGTTTCTCACCTGTCTTTCTCCATTAGAATAGAAACTTCAAAAGGGTAGGAGATTGTCTGCTTTTTCACTTGTATCCTTAGTCTTGAGAGTTTGCACATAGGGAGGTACTCAATACATTTTATAGAATGAATGTATGATTCACCCACTGAAGCTGAGCACATTGCTGACCTAATCAGATCAGGGTCCTCCAGCAAGAAAGAAGGGAGAATAGATGTTGGGTAGGCAGTAAACAATACCTAACATGGATTCTAAGGTGCCCAGCTACACATTGGGGAAAACTGAATTATGGACCGATTGAGAAGTTATGTGAGCCTTTCCCTAAATCTGGTATGCAAATTAAACAGAAGCTACATTTTATTTCCTGAATTTATTTTATTAACAAGAAGAAAAGTAGGTCACCTTATGGATTATATGAAAGAGTGATAGCATTGAAATGGTTTGTCTTAAAGAGATGCAGCATTACCAGGGATGGAGTGATGTAAGGAACATGTATAAAGGGACATGGTCCTGGCACATAGGGAACATAATAGATATCTGTTGAATTTGTCCTAGGGATATTTTTACCAGTAAAAGTAATCAGAGGATAAATAATATAACATACTGAATGTATCAGAGAATCTCACTGTTGGAAAGGATAGGAGTCACGTACATCCTCTTCAGTGTCCTTCATAGATGAGTAAAAATGAATTGAGCACAAAAATGAGCACAGATGAGCTGAAATCTGCATTCCTTTAAATTTTACCCTCTGGCATGCCAAAAGAAAATCTATTCACTTAAAAATATATATTTTTATTGATTTTAGAGAGGGAGAAAGAGAGATAGAAACATCAATGATGAGAGAGAGTCATTGATCAGCTGCCTCCAGCCATCCCCCACTGGGGATTGAGCCCACAACCCAACTGGGAATCTAACCATGACCTTCTGGGTCACAGATCGATGCTCAACCACTGAGCCACACAGGCTGGGCAAATCTATTCACTTTTATACATGAGATCCCTTCAAATATTTGAAGGTGACCATCGTGTTTTCTTTTCTGTAGTGTAAACATCTTCAGTTTCTTATATAACTTAGTTTCAAGAATCTTCACTATCTTGGTCACCTTGTTTTAGATAAAACACAATTTCCCAATGTAGTTTTAAAAAGTTAGTGGGCAAAGTGGTTCACAGTGTTCCTAACCAAGTCTAGTAAAATGAAGTGCTTTTAATGAGCCATTATGCTGAATGTATTAGCAAGGACTCTTGGTCATGAATTACAAAAGATCCAGTTTAAATAAGGTCACAAAAAATAAATAAATACATGAGTAAATAAATACATAAGTAAGTAAATAAGTTAAGAAAGTAGGTAAGTAAGGGGGAAGAAGTATATTGACTAACAATGAAAAAGTCAGAGGTAGGGCTGGAGATCCAGGGGGTCCGATATCGTCTGAACTCTTTCTTCATTGCTTAGCTCTGTTTTCCTTTGTGTTTTCTTCACTCCCAGGCAGACTTTCTCCAAATATTTCTTCTTAGAAGCTCTAGGTTTACAACTTACCAAATTAGCAACTCTACTCAGTGCTGAGTACAGAATTCTGGAGAAAAGCCAGTATTTAATGGATGAGAAAGACACTTTGCTGATCTTACAGAATGTAAATTCTGTCATAAAGGAAATGATTTCAGAGTAGTGTGACTTGCTATAACTGGCTCCACATTGGCTTCTAGTGACAGCTACTTCCTCTTGAATGCACTCACAGTGCTTCTTTGTTTTGTGCCTTCCAGAATTCTTTCTGGAGTTGTCATCAAATTCATGATTTGAAAGTTGTAGAATCTATCCTTTGCACATTTGGGAAATTAAGATGTTGTTTCTCCTGTCTATTATCTTTTGATCCTTTTCCAGTTCATACTGATTCTTCAGAGATCCATGATAGTTCAACAAACATTTATTGAATACTACATAACAACATATTTTTCATTCACATTTGCAAGTTTTTGCCCTCTGAAACAGGAATTCATTTAGGCTTAGAAAACTGAACCCCTTTAAATCAACTATTTAAATCACTAGAGGCTTGGTGCACGAAATTCGTGCACAGTGCGGGGAGGTGTCTCTCAGCCCAGCCTGCACCCTCTCAAATCTGGGACACTGTGAGGGATGTCCGACTGCCCATTTAGTTGGTAGGATCGGGCCTAAACGGGCAGTTGGATATCCCTCTCACAATCCGGGACTGCTGGCTCCCAACTGCTTGCCTGCCTGCCTTCCTGATTGCCCCTAACCACTTCTGCCTGCCAGCCTGATCACCCCCTAACCACTCCCCTGACAGCCTGATTGATGCCTAACTGCTCCCCTGCCAGCCTGATTGCCCCTAACTGCCCTCCCCTGCAGGCCTGGTCACTCCTAACTGCCCTTCCCTACAGGCTTGGTCCCCCCCACTGCTCTCCCCTGCAGGCCTGGGTCCCCCCCCAACTGCCCTTCCCTGCAGGCCCGGTCACCCCCAACTTCCTTCCTCTGCCGGCCTGGTCACCCCTAAATGCCCTCCCCTGCAGGCTTGATTGCCCCCAACTGCCCTACCTTGCAGGCCTAGTCCCTCCTAACTGCCCTCCCTTGCTGGCCTGATCACCCACAACTGCCCTCCCCTGATGACCATCTTGTGGTGGCCATCTTGTGTCCACATGGGGGCAGCCATCTTTGACCACATGGGGGCAGCCATCTTGTGTGTTGGAGTGACAGTCGATTTGCATATTACTCTTTTATTAGATAGGATAGAGGCCTGCTGCATGGGTGGGGGCCAGCTGGTTTGTTCTGAAGGGTGTCCTGGATCAGGGTGGGGGTTCCCTTGGGACATGGGGTGGCCTGGGCGAGGGGCCTGTGGTGGTTTGCAGGCCAGCCATGCCCCCCAGCGACCCAAGTGGAGGCCCTGGTATCTGAAATTTATTTATCTTCTATAATTGAAACTTTGTAGCCTTGAGTGGAGGCCTGGGCCGGCCAGGGTGTGCAGGAAGCTTGGCTTCCTCCATTGCCAGGGAAACCCAAGTCTCCTGTTCACTCCGTGGCCACAGCCATCTTGGTTGGGTTATTTTGCATACTCGCTCCTGATTGGCTGGTGGGTGTAGTGGAGGTACGGTCAATTTGCATATTACTCTTTTATTAGATAGGATATCTCTCATAATCTACCCACCTGACTTGACATTCTAGTTTCATATCAAAGCCCTTTTTTGGTTTTAAGAAATAGAGTCAAAGAGTCAATGAATAAAGCTTTATTATGAGGTTACATGCAGCAATGAGGAAAAAAGGGAGCTCATAGAACAGAATAGAGTTCAAGGAGTCTGGTGTCTATGAGGCAGGCCCTAAGCAGCAGGAATATGTGAATCTTCCCTCTAGTATCGTATCAGGTTTTGATTCAGTCAATTGTGACTGTGATCTGTAACTCACTGTGTTTCTTTTGATGTGTCTTTTTTTTTTAAAACAGCTTTATTGAACTATTACTGACATACAATAAACTATACATATTTAAAATATACAATTTATTTAATAACTTTTAACATGCTACATCTGTAAACCATTACCACAATCAAGACAATGAACATCTTTATCATGCCCAAGAGATTCCTTCTGCCCTTCTGTAGTCCCTCCATCCTCCTCCTCTGACTTCACCTCACCCTTTACTCATCTGTCATTATGGATTGGTTTGCATTTTTTAGATTTTTATATAAATAGGATCATAGTATGTACATGTTTCACTATTATCACTAGTATAAGTATTTTGAGATTCATCCATGTAATTGTGTGTACCAACAGTTTATTCCTTTTTATTGCTGATCATATCTTATTGTAAGGTTATTCCACATTTTGCTTATCCATTAGCCTGCTGAATAACATTTGGGTTGTTTGAGAGCTTGGCCATTACAAATAAAGGTATTATGAACATCTGTGTACAAGTCTTTGTATATTTGAACTTAGGCTTTTATTTCTTTTGGGTAAATAACTAGAAATGGAATAGCTGGAGCATATGGTAGGTGTATACTTAACATTTTATGAAATTGCCAAACTGTTTCCAGAGTGGTTGTACCACTTAATATTCTCACCAGCGGTATATAGGAGTCACAATTATTTCACATCATCATCTCTTGGTGTGGTCAGTCTTTTAATTTTTAGCTGTTCTAGTGTAGTGGTAGTTCACTGTCACTTTAATTTGCATTTCTTTAATGACTAATGACTAATGAACATATTTTTGTGTGCTTGATGATTATTTGCATATCTTCTTTGTTGTCATGTCTATTAAAATATTTTCCCCATTTTTTGAAATATAATTGACATATAACATTGTATAAATTTAAGATGTACAACTTAATAATTTTATAAATGTATATATTATCACAATAAGTTTAGTTAACAATCATCATCACATATAGCTATATTTTTTTTCTTGTAGATCTTTTAAGACCTATTCTTTTAATCAATTTCAAATATACAATATACTATTGTCAACTAGGAACACCATGCTGTACATTACATCCTCAGAAATTATTTATCTTATAACTAGAAGTTTGTACTTTTTGACCACCTTCACCCATTTCCCCCACACCCACCTCTGGCAATTACCAATCTGATCTCTGTTGTTATGAGTTTGGTTTTTTCGTATTCCGCATATACTGTCTGCCCTCAAGACCCATTCATGTTGTCATAAAAGGCAGGATTTTCTTATTTTTATGACTGAATAGTGTTCCTCCCTCTCCCACTCCCTTTCCCTCTCCCTCTCCCTCTCCCTCTTTCTCTCCCTCTCCCTCTAAAGTGATATCTCATTTTGGTCTCCATTTGCATTTCCCTAATGATTAGTGATGTTGAGCACCTTTTCACATACCTGTTAGCCACTTGAATATCTACTTTGGAAAAAATGTCTATATAGGTCCTTTGCCCATCTTTTGTTTAGATTGTTGTTATTATTTTCTGTCTTTCAGGGATTAGTGTTTCTCATTGCCTGATGTCAAGTATCTTGAAAACCATTGCTCAATATGTTTGTCTGGGTTTTTAATTGTTTCTGAGGGGAGGGTAACTCTGGTCCCTCTTACTCCATCTTGACCAAAAGTTCATGTTGTTAGGTGTGTCCTGTTGCATTTTCTTGTCTTACCAATATGGCTTCTTTTTCTGTGCTAGATTTATATTTACTCATTGCTTTTGCTTGCTCTTGTTTCTTTCCTTGAAACTGTGACTTTCTTATTGCTACTCTTGTCTTTTTGTATGCATCAGTTTAGTTCTAGTTTTTGTGGGCAATCTGCAGATGAGCTGCCCTTGTGTTAAATGCCCTGCTCTGACTGAGCTGCCTGCATGTTGTGGAACTGGTCCTATGATACAAAAAAAGACCTAATGCACTTTCCCCATGGCAACCAAATGATGGACAGTTTTGTCTCCCACCCCCAACCCCCACACCCCTCAGCAAGAAGAGCTGTTGGACATGACAGACCCTATGCAGAACAAAGCCCATTTTTATTTTATGAAAACCAAATAGTAGATGAATAATTCAATTTAGCTTTGTCTCATCTTATGTCCCTTCACCATACTGAAGTGTAAGCTCCCTGGGAGAAGAGGCAGTGTCTAATTTATCACTGTATTCTCAACATCTAATATAATGACTGCTACTTAATATCTGTCCTCACATCTACAGAACGAATGAGCATGTATCTGTTGTCTGCCCCCAAGTGATCCTACTGTGAACATAACTCAACAAAGTCCCTTTCATTGTACTAAACCTTTTTTAGTTTTCTTATGATTATATGCCATTCCTACTTTTTATGACTTTACACAGTAAAATTCTCCTTAGGAGATGATTATTTTGTCACCTAAAAGAAGCGAAAGAGGTTGGCATTTAGAGGAAGACTTTTGAGAAGCCTTTAGCCCTGATCCACTTATTTGAAATGTACTGGAGTATGTCTTTGCGTTGTGGTGCGCATGTCCTTTTAAAGTGCTATTCTATGCTAATATGTAAATTCTAAGCAACATTGGCCCATGTGGCTCATTGGTTGAGTGTGCCAAAGGGTTGCCAGTTTGATTTCCGGTCAGGTTTTGTGCTGGAGGTGGCTGATTGAGTCACATTGATACTTCTCTCCCTCTCCCTCCCTTCTTCTCTCTCCAACATCAATAAAAATGTATAGTTTAAAAAAAATTGGTGAAATGACCTATGGGATAAACCTTAGTCTGTGGGATAAACCTTAGCCTAAATTTGTTCTTAGTAGGTATAAATAGCCTCTGATTCTAAACACTTTAGGCATAGCCTGTGGAATAGCCACATCTCTCCTATCTCAAGAGATTTCTTGTAGGGTCAACGCTGGTGATCTTCACTATTCTTATAATAAAGAATGCAGACCTTATTGAGTACCTATGTGCAACATGCCACAGCAACCACTGCAAACATTTTACTCACATTGCCTCTTTTAGTTTCCACCACAATCTTGCAATGTAGTTATTATGCTCATTTTACATATGAGCATATATAAGCTCAGGGAGGTTCAGGAGTGGATCCAAGTTCACTCAGCTGTGTTTGTTTTCTTTGCTACGTAATAAATCACTACAAACTTAGCAGCTTAAAACCATTTCTGTTTATTAGCGTACAATTCTGTAGGTCAGAACCCTGCCATTGTGAAGCTGGGTGTTCTGCTCATGTTCTTACAAGGCTAAACTCTGGGCATTGGCCAGGATTTTGTTTCCCAGCTGGAGGCTCTTGGGAAGAATCTGCTTACAAGCTCATTCTTGTTGTTGGCCTCAATTCCCTGAGGTTGTAGGACTGAAGTCACTGTGTTTTTGCTAGTTGTCAGCTGGAGTCACTGCATTCCTTGCCACATGGCTTCCTCCATCTTCAAAGCCAGTAATAGAATCTCCCTTGTGTTGAACCCCTCTCATACTTTTCCCTTTTGCAGTAAAAGGCCCATTTCTTTTAAGGGTTTACCTGATTAGGCCAAGTCCACTGAGACTCTGTTTAAGGTCAACTATTGCACCCTATCTAATAGAGGGAATATATTAATTGACCATCATGCCCTCACAAAGATGGCAGTGCCCACAGCCAATAAGGAGAGAATATGCTAATGGACTGCCACACCCTCAAAGATGGTGGCACCCACAGCCACAAGATGGCGGCACCCAGTCCCCTCAGCCCCGCCAGGGCGGCAGGCACGCGGCAAGGCTGGTCCCACCCCCAGGCGCCTGGCCACTCCACACGTCTGCCTCCAGAGTCCTTCAGTCCCCTCAGCCCCCCAGATATCCAGGGACAGCCCAAGGTGCAGGCAAGCCTTGGATGGTGGCTACCCAGCTGCCTAGGGCTGCCTGAGGCTCAGGTAACCAGGGCCAGCCAAGGCTTGGGCTGCTGGCAGTGGCAGCAGCAGAGGTGTGATGGGGACGTCACCCTCCCTTGATCGCTGGGTTGCCTCCCGCCCCTGAGGGCTCCTGGACTGTGAGAGGGGGCAGGCCGGGCTGAGGGACCTCCATCCAGTGCATGAATTTTCGTGCACCGGGCCTCTAGTATAATATAAACCAATTAAGGAAGTAATATCCCATCATATTCACAGATCAAGGATAGGAAATTTTGTAAGGACATGAGCCACTGGGCATATGGTAGAATTCTGCTTACCTCAAAGGGGTAAAGTCAGGCTTGAAGCCATATATATTGGATTCCAAAGCCTGTGATCTTTGTACTAGGCCAGTTTGCATGCAAAGACAAAGATCCTTGTTTTTTTTCAACAGGCTTCATGCTCAGAGAGCAGTTCAGGGCCCTACGTGCTGCTGAAGGCCATGTGTATTGTTTGACCTGCTGGATCTTCTGGTTCGTGTGGGGCAGGCTCTGTGTCAATAGCTCCTGTGGCTCTTGCCAGATCTCCTCCTTCAACTTCTCTAAGTGCTTGGCCAGGAATGAGTGCATTCCCTGGCAAAGTTTCTTCCACATGGCTCCTGCATTGTTAGTTAGAGACAGGTGCTGGTTCCAGTTTGTCTTTTTAGGCTCCAGGCAGGTTCCTGTTCATCTTCAGGGTTTGGTTTTTCCTGATTTATGCGCAGCTTTCCCCTCACCAGCTCTGCTGACCCACAGTGATTTCAGACTGACCACCAGACCCAGGTAACTGCTTTCATTTCTTTCTTCACCAGCTCCCATTTTTGTGGTCTCTAGTTAGTGACTTTTCTTTGATCCTTTATCCTTCCCTTTCTAGGCTTTTACTTTCATAACTTTTCCTACAGTTGTGTAAGGTTAAAGCTTTACAGAGTCACCAGTCACTGGGTAACTTGACCCTTGATTGACCCCTGTCTAATAGAACATCTCTAAGCCTTTGTATAAGCTGTTTCTTCCATCTGGAAAGCTTTATTCCCCTTTCTTTGTTGTTTCAATTCATCCTTTGGGGATGAGCTCAAATATCACCTCTTTTAATAGTGTGTCCCTGATCATTTGTCCCTGATGATGCTCCTTCCTCTGAGATGCCACAGGACCCTGACCACCTCTCTGTTAGGAACTCTGCTGTTTTATGATAGCTTTATTAGTGTCACTACTTCTCTGGAGCAGAACACAACATTAGGCTCATAAAAAGAACCTAAAATCTGTAGGATGAGTAGTAATAGTGCTAGTCCCAGCATTTTGGAGCAAAGAAGGATGCATACACAGATTTACAGATTTTATTCATTTTATTTTTTATAATTTTTACTTTTACTAAATAAATACAGCATGTAAATATCGTCATATTCAGGATATGGAGGTAAAGAAGAATGTACTGGCCCAGGGAACAGCCAGGGTGAAGGGGCTGTGGGGGGAGGGAGTGTACAGTGTCTGGGTGGCTGTGAGGTCAGTGTGGATGCAGTAGAGAGAGCAGGCATGAGAGGCAGACTGGCATGGCCCAGTGGGGCCAGAACGAGCAGAGCCTAGAAAGAACATTCTGGCTGTGGAGAGTGGAGGGAGGGGGCCAAAGAGTGGGTTGTGGTGTAGATAGACCAGTGAAGAACTTGCAGTACTCTCCACCCAGAAGAGGATGGGGCCATGGTGGAAATGGAAGAGATGAAGTACAATGACTGGATTCAAGAGATATTTAGGAGAAAAATCTCAAGAGTTGGTGATGGATTGGATGGAGGCATGGAGTGGACAACAGTTTCCTGAAATCCTCTTGTGAGTGAATGAGATGGCTCTAAAACATCAAACAGTGTAACAAAATGTGGCAGATATGGTTGCACAGCCTACACCTTCATTTACTCTCTGACATGTAAGGCACATAATCAGGGATCACGAGGCCTTCTCAACAGATGCAGCAGCAATAGCAAAACATCATCTGCCTTATCACAAGCTCCCTGGATGCAAAGGGGAATGGTGAGACCAGGGGTGAGGAGGTCAGTAATTAGATTGGATTCCTTTAACTAAACTACACATAACGTTTCCTTTGAAGAAGATGTCTGGAAAAGAATGAATAGGACATGTAAAGACACTGAGTTCTCTGATATAACTGCAAAATTAATTTAAAAACACATTAAATCTTAGCTTCAAAGTATGCAAAATACCAGTTTAAAAAGTCCCATGTGAATTAGTCATTTATTGTTATCAGAATTATTAAGATTTTTATCTAATGATATAGTTTATATGAGTGGGAAAAATGAATTGAAGTGAGACTTCTGAAACTACTTGATTTAAATAAAATCCACCTTAATTGAAACTCACTGTGCAAGATAGTAAAGAGATGGTGTGTTCAGAATCAGTCATGACATAATGGAAGAGTTATGTTTGAGGACAATGTATTTTAAAAAGAGAACTTACTTGATAAAAGACATAGGGATATTGTGAATTTTGATTCCCTTAGCAAAACATATATTAATTTAATTATGACTTTATTCATCTGGTAGAATTGCACTTGACATGAAGTAATACTAACACTAGACCAAGAGATATATACTCAAAATATAAAATATACAGTAATTTTCTTTATAATATAATTCACAACAACTTTGAAAATAACAAGAGGGGAACATCTGTAATACTGTCAACAACTATATATAATATATATATATTTAGCTAGGCCAGTGTGGCTCAGTGGTTGAGTATTGACCTATGAACCAGGAGGTCATGGTTTGATTCCTGGTCAGGGCACATGCCTGGGTTGCGGGCTCGATTCCCAGTGTGCAGCATCCAGGAAACAGCCGATCAATGATTCTCATCATTGCTGCTTCGATCTCTCTATCCATCTCCCTTTCTTTCTGAAATCAATAAAAATATATATATATTTAAAAAACCACAAAAACAAACAAACAAAAAACAAACCACCATATCAGTCTCCCTTCCCACCATGTACATTTTGTCTGTACTATTATCTGTCACTTGATCAAGGAAACAGTTAAATACTTGAAGATTATCTGAAAGTGAAAATGCTTTCTCCAATTAATCTTGCTCAGTCATCTGATTGTAGGAGAACATTTTGTGTCGTACAGTTATTTGTGTGCTAGAAACTTCTGACCTGGGTTATTTAATATTCACAACTACTGAAATAGTTTTTGTGCTTGGAAAAGCAAAGTGTAAAAACCATTACAATTTTATAATTAACTCTCAGTTCTTGTGTAGTGTTCTCTTTGTTTGAATAGTGACATTAAAAAAAAATCAGAGATTCTCACAAAAGCAAGTGTGATTTTCCTAATTATTTTAAAATCTTACTATAATTCATGAACATGTTATACCATCATTAATTCAATTCATCCAGACTTAGAATGTTTTGCATTGCTATGTCTATCTTAACTGTAATCAAATTCCTTTGACCCAAGGATTTTTCCCCCCTTTATTTACTAGGCCTTACTTTTTCTTAGTCTAAGTGTCTTCTGTTTTGAAGACACGTTTTTCATTGTTTCAGGAATATTAGATATGCGTGGTAGAGCTCAATTTTTAAGGCCAGTATAGTATGATTAGTGGTATAGTGGAAAGAGCATTGGTATTGGTGCTAAAGTTGGACAGACTTGGGTATGAATCCCAACCCCACTATTTACTTAGCTAGGTCATCCTTGATGAGTTACATAAATTTTTGAATCTTACTTTTCTCATCTGTACTATGGAGATAATAACCTCTTCTTCATAGGGTTGACAAGATTAGATGAGATGGTGTATATAAAGCATAGCATAGTGCCTATCACTTGGTCTTTGGCAGGTCAGAATTGTATTTCAAATAGTGGGATAGCTTTGCACTGGTTCTTCTATATTCTCCCACACAGTCCCTTTGTGTCTAAGGACACATTTATTTCTCACTGGGATGGAGGAAAGGGTTGCTGGGTGGCACAAGGAGGGAGCAGCAGAATGTCACACTATCTTGATCTGGAGATTGTGTTGCTGGGGTGGGCTGCTAAGGAAAGACCAAGCCAGTGTTTAAATAAAATGTCCCAACCTTGGGGAAAAAACGGTGGTTGGAAGCTAAATTCAAAAGTGCAAAAGAGCCACAAAACCAGGTCATTCACTCAGAAAACATTGATTAAGACACTGCCATGTGTCAGCCCCTATGCTAAGCACATAGCTCAAAGTGAACAAAGCATAGTGCCTAAGGTGGCTCAGGATGCAGAAGGGGAACCCCCTAATTACAACACAGTGCAGTAAGTGCCATCATAATGACACCAAGCAGGGAAAGGCTCCAGGGACCTGAGAGGTTGAAGGAACAAGGGCCATTTTATATTTCTGGGGGATAGATGGGAGACAAAGAGATTCAGAAACACACACCAAAGCCAAGAATGAAACAAATAATTTAACAATCAGTAACAAGGATAGAAAGGTAAGTTGTGGGTTAAGTAGTGAAAAGTTGGTCTTATTATATGCGGAACTTAATGAACAAACTGAGCTACCAAGCAAAATAGAGACAGACTCATAGAGAGCAGGCAGACAGCTCTGGTGGGTGAAGGGGCCTTGGGGGTGGGCTGGAGGGGTTGAGCAAAAAAGAAAAATAGAGAGTGAGGTCTCATGGACATGAGGTGATTGTGTGTGTGTGTGTGTATGTATGTGAGTGTGTGTGGGGCAGGTGGAGAGGAAGTGGAGGTGGAAGAGGGTATAGAGGGGATAAATGGTAATGAAAAAAAAAAGAATTGGTTTCAAATCACTCTGTTTTAGGTCCTTAAAGGGGCCAGACAAGGAGCCAAGCAAGCAAGGTAATCAGATTGGTCCTGACAGTCCCTGTGCGATGCTCTCTGGAGGGTTGGACATTGCTCCAAGGAATGAGAGATGCTGCATGCCCCTCCCACCACAGGCCCTTCACACGTGCTCTTCCCTGGGCCAGTGAATTCTTCTTTACCTCCTTGTCTAACTCCGTTTCCTGCGGATTTCAGCTCAAGCTTCAATTCACTACTTCAGGGAAGGTTCTCTGGTCACTTAACTCAGTCAAATCCCTGTGTTTCAGGCCTGGAGAGGACCATGAACCTCTCTCTACTCAAGAGCATTCATCACCACAGTTGCACAGTGACGTTACTGTCCCTAACCCCAACTAGGCTGTAAGCCCATGAGACAGGGGCCATATCTGCATTTGTGTACCTTCTTACCCAAGTCACTTAGCCCCTCTTATTTTTGTGGGAGCTCTTATTACCCTTATTTTATATGATTTTCATTGACTTGTAGCAGAAATGATTTGAACAGCTCCAGGGTCCTGAAGTAGTTCATATGTAACTTCCATAGGATGTAGCGCAGAGTAGGATAAGATTTATCTACGGATTATAAAAATTTCTGATTTTATGGGAGGGAGAAATAGCAGTGGAAATTCTAGTGGACTTTCTGTGTTTGGGAACATTTTGAAACTTGGCTAAGTACTCCAGCTGGAAATCTCCTCACCAAAGATTTTCTGTTGCTGGTTGGGGGGGGTCAGAGGGGGTCGAAATTGGTTTATTCCATTCACCTTGTCTGGCAGCGTCCAGCTGCACAGATGTAGCGTGATGATCCTCCCGATGCTGATCTATAAGACAATAGCTCATCTGTAGGAGCCAGGAGACCAGTCATTTGTTCAGTTCTGGTTATTGTCATTCTATTTGTCTCCTTTTCTTTAAAATGCACTCTCAGGAGACCCATGTGGAGAGATTAGAAGTATTTACCATCTCTTTCTCTGCAGCCAATGTTTGTCAGATTGATCTCCTAGTAAGAATTCACTTGAGAATAAACAGCAACACAACTTGGGTTTACATTATGATCTCAGAATAACTGTATTCCAAAATTTTCTCAAGTATTGCAATTCTGGGGAAGTGAGGATTTTATATAGGAAATTTTTGTTTTTTACTATAGTTTATTCCCACAGTTCCTACTGTTTCCCATTTCTCCAGTTCATAGACCCATAACTAAGTCAGTAAAAATCTGGAAGTTATTTGCAATGAAGTAGAAGCTACTCATTGGTGGAATTATTGAAATATGTGAATGTCATTTAAAAATCGTCAGGGGATTTAAAAAGTACCATTTGAGTCTATTTCTCCTTTCTGATTGTTACACAGAGAACTCTGTTACCTGGCTTGTTGGTTAAGCTGCTTTGTTTTGGGGTGATTTGTGGGAGCTCTTATTACCCTTAATAGGTAACTACGAGTATAACAGTGGATCTATAGCACCTGGTTAATGATGGGCAGCTGGGGTCCTGTGGAAGCAGTTATTCTCAGCGGGGCCCAGTAACAAGCTTAGGAATGGTTTCTTAAAAGGTGAGTAGGTATCAGAAGAGGACCCCAGGGTTCTTTTCTGTTATTCTTTCATTGGTGCATGCCATGTCTTCATTTACTATAGCCACTTGGAGTTCCCCTGGATCTACTTACTACAGGTCATGAGCAGGGAATGGAAGGTGAGAGAGCATGAAAGCTTGGACTTCCTGCAGAGACTCCTTTTTACTAAACTGTAGTCACCATGCCACACATTACAGCCCCAGGACTTATTTATCTTATAATTAGCACAGTGCTCTCTAGGTCCATTCATGATGTCGCAAATGGTAGGATTTCATTTTCTGTGGCTGAATAATATTCCATTATATACACCTGGTGGGACAAAGTAGGTTTACACTTGTTCATATGGAAACGAACAGCAGAATTAATAAATAATAATAATACAAGAATAAACCCCGTGTTTCATGCACTCACAGCTATAAACCTATTTTTGCATCCCCCGCCTCCCCACCATGTATATACATATGACATTTCTTTATCCATTCATCCACTGATGGACACCACGCCTTGGCTGTTGTAAACAATGCTGCAGTGAACATGGGGGTGGATATATCTTTTCAGTTTAGTGTTTTTCTTTTCTTTGGATAAACATCCAAAAGTGCAATTTCTGGATCATATGGTCGTTCTGGTTTTAATTCTTTGAGGAGCCTCCATCCTGGTTTCCATAGTAGCTGCAGCAGAGACTTTTTTACTCAGGGCCCCACTCTAAACCAGTGCAAACCCAAATGCACTATCAGTTCCTCCAACCCCATCAATACTGAATTGCTCTCCAGGGCATATATATACTCCCACTAGCAGTTTATGAGAATCCCCATTCCTTCACATCCTTTACCACACTTGTTATTGCCAGGCCTTTTAATGTTAACCAATCTGTTTGGTGTAAAATAAAATATCATTATGGTGTGAATGCATTTTGCTAATTACTAATGAGGTAGAACAACTTTTTACATATTTATAATTTTTGTTTCCTCTCTTTTGAGGTGGAATTCATTTCCTTGTGGTTTTATGTCTGAGGTCCTCATGTTCTTTCTAGCTGTCAGCTAGGAACCACTCAGCTTCTAGAGACACCCTCATGTCCTTGCCATGTAGTCCTCTCACAGGCCCTCCTCACAACTAGGGTGTTTGCTCTTCAAGGCCAATAGAGGTAACTACTTCACTTCCAATCTCTCCCTACAGGGGAGACCTTCTAAAGACCAGATCACCCAGGGTAATCTCCCTCTTGGTTAACGCAAAGTCAACCGAATAGGCCTCTCAATCCCATCTTCACATTTCCTCCACCTTGCCATATAAGATAACCTAATCACAGTTGTAAATCTCTCGTCATTTTCATAAATGCTATCCCACTCCAGGGGAGGGGAGTATATAGGGCAGACACAAGTTGGGTGGTGGGGGAACATCTCAGAACACTGCAGGACTCTCAGGGCTGTGATTCTCTCTGCTAACTTCTGCGTCTCTTGCAGTCTGGGGCAAGCAAATTTCAGACACTCTGCAGTGTCTCTCAAGGACTGAGAGGAAACTCAGGGCTCTTCCAGCCCTGCCAATCAGTCCACCATTCCTCTCTGTGGCTGAGGGCCAGCAGGGCTGTGGGCTTCTCATTGAGGTCTGTCTGGGATTCCTAAACTTAAAGGGAGAACCACCTCTTTCATCTTGCAAGTCCCTGGCTGGAGTGGACAAAGGACAGAACCCTCAAATCACTTCTAATTCCATTGCTTTTTCTCCAAATTCTTGCTTTCCTCTCCAATCCACAAAGATTTTATTTGCTCTCTCCATTGGGAGTTGGGGGAGGGATGGAAGCGATGGCTGGTGAAGTCCTCTTCCAAATCTATTGCTTATGTAAGGATCTCAGCCCTGGAAGCTGAAAGGCTAAACATTAACTTCTTTTGTTCCTATTTGCATTTCAAATATGGCTTAGATTTTCTGGGGGCAGCAGAGACCAGGATTAGTTTAAAGAAGTGGTGGGAGCCACAGGGTAAACAAAGGGATTGCAGGCTATCTCATGCCTCCCCTTCCCCTGTTATATATGGGTTAACATTTCATATACAATCTGCCACAATAATTTCCAAAACAGTTTAGGTTTTCTGAATCATCCTGACAACTGGATTAGTTTCCTGTTAATTTTTATACCTCACCTACTGAATGCTTTATCTATGAACATTTCACCCCCTTCTCTGAAGGGGTGGAAACTCCACAGAAGGACAAACTGAAACAGTTCTAGAAATTAACAAAATGCTAATTAAGTTTCCCTTGGCTGGGGGGAAAGCTGAACTTGGCAGTGTTTCCGATAACGTAAAGGACTCATGCTTATACTAATTAGGAGTGTTACTCAAGTGAAATTAGTGGAAGTCACTATAAACCCCAAAGCTTAGTACTGTAAATATAAAGAGTGGTTCTGGGTTGGCATACAAGTAAAAGGGTAAAAGGATGTGTCAAAAAAGCAGTTAGTATTTCTCACCAGAACAGTTATGTTAAGAAAATTTTACACTCAGCGGCTAACCACCCTCTCCCTCCATCCTCAACCCTCAGTACACAGGCTTGATTGTCATGTAAACAGTCTGCTAATCTTGTGGCATTAATGCAACTCATGGAAAAATCTCTAAGGAAAACACAGTGACCTTGGTTGGCCTGCTTCCTCAAAGCCAGATGGGGACACTATCCGGTTGCTAACGCACCAGGCAGAGCTTCCTGGGATATTGCTTGTCTTTCCTTCGCGTTTTCTGTCTTCCCAACCACCTTCTTCACCCCATTTCCAAAGGCATAGGTTTATCCCAGATCTCATTTCCACGCAGCTAATTTCAGAATGCTCATTTCCTTCTGATTTTTGAACTACTTTTTCTTTTGAATTGATCTTTGGTTTACATGGATAGTATTACCATTTTGGTGAAGAGTTGATTTTTATTTTTGCATCCCCAGCATCTAATCTGAACACCTGGAACATAACAGCTGCTCATATTGTTGATAATGTGAACACATCCTTACTTGTCTATCTTCCCACTAGGCAGTGACACTTTGAAGGTAAAGACTTGATTGATCCATTTTTGGATTCCTAGGACCCAACACACTGCTGGGCACATAGTAGATTCTCAAGCAAATTTTACTGGATAAATAAATAGTAGCCAGAGATTTACTGATATATTTCAGCATACTATACAAGAATAATAAGCTCTGATGTTCTAATTTTAGGATACATTACCATAGAAGTAGATGAGCAAAGGTTGCTGAGTGGACCTTCAAACAATGACTGGGAAATTGAACAGAAGAGGAATGCAATGAGGAATAATTTTTAAGAGATTACAGGTGAATGTTCACTCTATGCAATCTTTACAAAGTCAAGCACATTTCTGATTTGAAGCAGAGAACAAATGCATCCTTTCTTTTCTTGAGGTGAAATACCAACTTTAAATGCTCTCTTGAAAATCATTATGAAATCCTTTCAACCAAATGACCAGAGGGAGATGAAATCTCAGATGACGTCTGAGTCAGACAGCTGGAATAATTTTCATTAGCAGTACTGCTTGTGCCTCTGTTGATTTGCTAACTACCTCAGAGTGCATCCCATTTATCCCAGAGTGGATGAACTTAATTTGCTTCAGCCAAAAATGAACTAAGCAATGATGAACAGAGCCTGTTTCTTTCTCAGTGGGAGGCTCAGGTTTGAAAATAAGAGGAGATGATGATCTTATTTTTTTTCCTGTTTCCCTCAAGATTTTCCAACTTCCTTACTTTTCCTCCTCTTTGGCCCATAGTTTCCTACACATTTTAATTACCTGAATATAGTCCTTTTCCCTGCCATGTTAACCTTACAGAGTCTAATGTTCTCTGATATAACTTAGGATGTAATTAGTTTGATTTCACATATGCCATATTTTTCTTCTTGTCAACGCAGACTTCCATATTGATAACGCATATCCAAATTTGAAAAGTGTCTCAATTTCTTTGAGGTAGTGTTATGCACTGGGAAGACCATAGGTTTTAGAAGCAGACATATCTGTTTCAGACTCCCCACTATTACTTAATCTAAAGTGTGTGACCTTGAGTATATTTCTTAAAATCTCCTGATTAGCAACATCTGGAAAAAAACAACTACGTCATAGGGATTGCTTGAGATTTAAATAAGTTAAAAAAAACTCCTTAATAAATGGCAATTATCTTTTTCCAAGAAAATATTTTAACTAACATTGAAGTTTATCATTGATTCTCTAATTTTACTTTTAAGGAGCCTAGTTAATGACTGGTCAGCATCAGCAAGTGCAGGAATATTTAGCAATAGGAATTAAGATTTTGTGAAATTTAAAATTAATATTTTGGTGATACAACTCTATAATCTGTAAATTACTTTAAGAGTAGTTAAAAAGAAAATGACAATCCATAGTTGATACAACATATACATTTTTTTTTTTTTTTTTATGAGGAAAGTGCAATTGATCAGGAGTTGATTAACTTGGCAAAGATCACACAGACAGGTAAATCTGTCTTTCCTATTCATGCATTTCCAAGCGAGGTTTCCTGCAGCCATTTCTGTCTTCTATCTGTTGGTACAGTTTCAGTCCTACTTCACAATCTCACTATTTTTTACTGGCATTAGATCAAGAGCATCCTACTTGGCACCTCTGTCTCAAAGTTGCCCCTTTTTTCCAACCCATCTTCCTTGTTGGTCAGATTACTCAGATGATTACATTCTCCTGCTCAAATACCTCTACTGACTCCCCAGGGTCTACTAAGTCAATTCCAAACTCATTAACCTGGTGCTCAGTGTCTTTCATAATATGACCTCAGGTTCATACATTTATTTAAAGAGTGTTTTTGAGTGCCTACTATAGGCCTGATCTAGGTGCTTGGATTGTAACAGAGAATTAAACATAATTTCTGCCTTCGCTGAATTTATATTCTAGTTCAGTGGTTCTCAAAGTGTAGTCAGGGAACCCTGAGGGGTTCTGAGAGCCTCTCAAGGTGTCTACAAAGTGAAAATTGTTTTCGTAATAATAGTAAGATGTTACTTTTTGTTATTTTCACTCTCATTTTTTCTGTTTTTAAAATTTTTTTATTTTTAGAGAGCAACACCATTTTTTGTTGTTCCACTTATTTATGTATTCATTGATTCATTCTTATATGTGCCCTGACTGGAGATTGAACCCACAACCTTGGCATATCAGGATGATGCTCTAACCAACTGAGCTATCTGGCCAGGCCTCATTTTCTTTTCAAATGTATGTACAGTGAAGTTTTCCAGAGGCTACCGAATATGTGATATCAGCACTGAGTAAGTGTGAAAGCTGATGTGGGAATCCAGGTGTCTTTTCTTAGGTCAGATATCAAGGAGGCTTATCTATATATTTAAAAGGCTAATATGCTAAGTGTCCTTCCCTCCATCCGAGTAATGATATCACGTAACAATGCCCGGCTTCCTCTCCTTAGTGGCAACTAGCCTCCTTGCAGTTTCTGCAGCCCAAGAACACGACATGTTTTATAGTCAGGTGGAAACACTGTTCACTCTAATCAGTATATGCACAATTATAAATTTGTACAAAGCATTAAATTATGGATGTCATAAGATTAAAATATTATTATTATTTGTCCTTCTCCCCATTTTTATGTATCAAAATCAATTCTTATTTTAGGGCCAACTCAAATGTCACCTGAGCCATGATTCTTTCCCTAATTTTCTTCTAAGAGAAGTGACTTACCTTTTTAAAAAAATTGTTCCCATCCTCAATGATAATATTTTAATCTTGTGACATTCATAATTTAATGCTTTGTACAAATTTATAGTTATGCATACACCACTCATATTCTTCTCAACTTTATGAAACTTCTTAGAGTTGAGGACTGTTTCTTATTATACAAACCTCTGTATCAATGAGACTTAGGTTCAGCAATAACAGGCTTAGGTTCAGCAATAACAGAAAACCTCCAAATAATAGTGGTTTCATCAAGATAGAAGTGGTTGTCTCTCATGTAAGTCAGAAGGCCAGCAGTTGAAGGGCTGGTTTTGACTCACTCCAAAAGTCTTCAGGGCTGTAGGCTCCTTCGGGCTCACTGTTCCTCCATCCCAAGAATGTGGTCTTCAGCCTCTAGGTGGCAGCATCTTTGTTGCAGGAGGAAAAAAGGAGAGAGAAAGATAGGGACTAAGGAGATGCACCAACTCCCTCTTAGGAAAGGTTCCTGGAAACTGCTAAGGCAATTCTTCTATTTATACCCCATTGGTAGAACTTAGCCACATAGGCATACCTAAACTGCAAGGTAATCTGGGAAATGTAGTCTTTATTTTTTGTGGTCTTGTGCTCAGGGGAGAATAGATACTGGGGGCCAACTGTTAGGGTCTATTATATTCCCCCAAAGTGTCTACTACAGGCTTTAATTCCAGATAAAGGCTTAAAATGAACTATTAGCAGGTAAGTGACATTGAGCTTTAATCTCAGAATTACTTTTGGATAATGAATGCCAGGACACTTTTATTTATAACTAGAGGCCCAGTGCACAGGATTTGTGCACTGGTGGGGGGTGTGGCCTGTGGGGATTGCCCTGCTGTGGGAGTGCCACTCATCCCAGGCAGCTGAGCGGCTGTGGACCTGCCCTCTGAGCAGCTGCTCCTGCTGCAAACCCCAGGTAACAGGCAGGAACCCAGACTGCGATCATCACCTCCTTGCCCCAGGCTTCTCCTCCTCACTCCCTGCTGGCTCCTCCAGATACCCGTTCATCCTGGTCAGCTGGAACTGTGGTAGCACACTGACCACCAGGGGGCAGCTCCTGCATTGGACATCTGCCCCCTGGTGTCAGTGTGTGTCATAGCAACTGGTCAACTGGTTGTCTGGTCATTCCGCTGTTTGGTTGCTGGGCTTTTATTATATAGGACAATTTTCTGGATTTTTTTTTTAAGGGAGGTATTAAAAACAATTGAGGAATTCTATACAGAGAGTCCTCGGGTTACATCAGACTCGACATATGTCATTTTGTGGTTACGTTGCCATCTCCCATTTATTTATATATAAAAAAAGTTCCATCATTTCACTGTATGTACATATGTACTTTATGTTTTTTTATTATTTATTTACCACAAGTAAAAGTCAGGAATTGTTATCTTTCTTTTAATTTTTTTTACGGTTTCACTTCATTACTGCTATGTATGTGCTTCATGTGAGTGATGTAGGTGCTTATGTAGGTGGGTTCCAACTTACAGCGAAAATCATGTTACATCGCGCCATAGGAATGGATCTCCAACATAACCTGAGGACCTACTGTAATCTGTCTTTTCAAACTCAATTATTGTAGGTTTCACCAGTTGATCAATTGCTGTTATGAGACCAGGAAGCCTTCTTTTTTTATTAGACCTCCCATCTTACTGTTTTCACTATTTCCCCTTCTTCTGCTTCCCCTTGATAGAGACGTCACTTGACCCTTTCTTGCCATGTGTCCCCAGTTCCCTTGTCATATGATGCCCCTGTCTTTAGGTCCATCCTGTAGACATATCACAGTGAAAAATCACTGTCAGAGAAACCCATGGTGGTTTGTTCAAGTTATTAGGTTAGTCTGCATATTTGTCCCACATAAAAGGAGATGAAAGAACATTTATAATTTCATGGTACTAAAAGTATTGCGGCATTAAACCTGTGCTGCATGTTTATTTTCCAATGTCTTCTCACTGCATGCAAATTTTAGTAAATGATAGAGCCCATCTTTCAGTTTTGAGTCTGACTCTGTATTTCTTTTTTTTTTTTGAAGAGAAAATTTAATTTTATTATTTTTTTCTTTTTTTAAAAATAAATCTTTATTGTTCAGATTATTACAGGTGTTCCTCCTTTATTTTTCCCCATAGCTCCCCTCCACCTGATTCCCCACCCCACCCCATGCCCATACCCCCCCACCCCCCACTGTCTTCATCTTTAGGAGTAAGATTTTTGTCCAATCTCTTCCCGCACCCCTCACACCTGCTTCCCCTGAGAATCGTCAGTCCACTCCCTTTCTATGTCCCTGATTCTATTATATTCACCAGTCCATTCTGTTCTTCAGATTTTTATTCACTTGATTTTTAGATTCACTTGTTGGTAGGTATGTATTTGATGTCATTTTGTTGTTCATAATTTTTATCTTTATCTTTTTCTTCTTCTTCCTCTTCTTAAAGGATACCCTTCAGCATTTCGTGTAATCCTGGTTTGGTGGTGATGAACTCCTTTAGCTTTCTCTTGTCTGTGAAGCTCTTTATCTGACCTTCAACTCTGAATGATAGCTTTGCTGGGTAGAGTAATCTTGGTTGTAGGTTCTTGCTGTTCATCACTTTGAATATTTCTTGCCACTCTCTTCTGGCCTGCATAGTTTCTGTTGAGAAATCAGCTGACAGTCGTATGGGTACTCCCTTGTAGGTAATTAACTGTTTTTCTCTTGCTGCTTTTAATATTCTCTCTTTGTCTTTTGCCCTTGGCATTTTAATTATGATGTGTCTTGGTGTGGTCCTCTTTGGATTCCTCTTGTATGGGGTTCTGTGCGCTTCCTGAATTTGTAAGTCTATTTCTTTCACCAGGTAGGGAAAGTTTTCTGTCATTATTTCTTCTAATAGGTTTTCAATATTTTGCTCTCTCCCTTCTTCTGGCACCCCAAAAATTCGGATGTTGGTTCGCTTGAAGTTGTCCCAGAGGCTCCTTACACTATCTTCATATTTTTGGATTCTTTTTTCTTTTTGTTTTTCTGGTTGGATGTTTTTTGTTTCTACATATTTCAGATCTTTGGTTTGATTCTTGGGGTACGTTGATCTATAGTTGAGTTTCTGTATATTTATTTTAGACAGTGTATGCTTCATTTCTGACTGGTCCTTTTCCATTTTTTTGGCATTCTCATTAAGGTCCTTGAAGGTCTCACTAAGCTCATCAGAAGTGTTATCAAGTTTCTCAGTGGTTTTTAGAAGATTCTTGAGTAACCTTATACATGTGGTTCTGAACTCTATGTCATCCAGTAGTTTGCTTTCCTCCGTTTCTTTCATTCGTGACATGTTTCTTTGTTTCTGCATTTTGGCTGCTTCCCTGTGTTGATGGAGTGGCTTTGTGTGGTAGGTGACCTATAGGGGGCAGTAGCTCAGCCTCCCCAATCTCCTGATGTGGACGCTCTTGGTACACCCCTTTGTGGGCTGAGTGCAAAGTCTTGGTGCAGTTAAGCCTTAATTGCTGTTGTTACGCTGGGAGGAATTGACCTTCAGGCCAATTAGCTGTGAGCACTCCCTGTGTCTATAATGGAAGAACTGCTGCGCTGAAGACACGCTTATGGGGCAGGACTTGTTTTAGTGAGGCTTTGGTGCTCACTGAGTCTGCCTCTTGAATGTGTCACTTATGGATGTGAGGAGTTGAAATCTGGTGTCTCACACTGACCACTAGGTACACTGGCTTCTGGATCTCCAATGGGGTGCAGGTCAGCTACTGTCTGAGGCCACTCAGCAGGAGCTACAGTGAGAGCTTCAGTTTTCTCCTCTTTGCTTGGGGTTTGGAGGTTTTGGGGCTGTCCGACCCAGGCTGCAAGTTTGCCAGGTTAAGCTGTGATAGGGCAGGCCTTTCTTATGCTAATTGAGCTGCTTGGAGCTTGGGTGGGTTTGTAGGGCGGGGCCTCAGGGTGTCACTAGGTTAGGGCGTGGCAAACAGCAATGGCTGCTAGTTAGCTGGCTCTGAGTCTCCAACGGCATCCGCGAATCCCGTGCCCCAGTGCAGTAAACAATTATTCCTGTGCGCAGCTCTGCAAGCAAGCCACCCTCTCTGGCAGACAGTCCAGCTTCTCCCCGTAGGAGTTTGGGTCCCCCGCGTCTCCCCAGAGACTGGATTTCAGAGTAATTGGGGGCTTGTCTCCGTTCGGGTTGAAAAAAGCAACGCACCCAGTCGCCCGCAGCCAGCCCGGATCACGCGCCTCCGTACCTCAGCTTTTCAGCGCTCGTGCATGTCTCAATGCTCTTTTCTCTTTCCTTCTAGTTGTAGAACTTCCACTCAGCCAGCTTTCCCGTGGTTCTGGGTGATAGACGTTTTGTCTTTTAGTTGCAGTTTAAATTGTTGTGGGAGGCAGCAGTTTAGGTGTTTACCTACGCCGCCATCTTGGATTCTCCTGACTGTATTTCTACAAAATGTTTTATTGGGATCTACAGAGGCATCCTCAGATCCACCTCTGCCCCCTCCTCCACACCCTTCCTCCAATAATGTCTACTTCTGGTTCTTAGAGCTTTTGGGAAGCAGTCATTCTGCCACAAAAGAAAGTCTGGGGTTTACATGACTGAGTTTACATTTAGAATAGTCCATATGGTCATACTAAGTAGCCCACAAGCCACAAAATAGAAAAACTTGCAGTTTCAGGATGTTGAGAATTATCCCAGAGGTCAGTTCTTTGAAAAAAATCTTACCTAATAAAAGAGAAACATGCAAATTAACCATCACTCCACTATGCCCACAGCCAATCAGAATGAGTATGCAAATTAACCCAACAAAGATGGAGGTTAATTTGCATACGCAGGTGCACCAAGCGGAGTGGAGTGAAGTCTGCTATGAGGGGAAGGGGGGCAGCAGAGGGAGCTACTGTAGTGGTGCTTCAGACAGAAGTGAGGACTTGCCAGCTCTGGGCAGCCAGGGAGCGGGGACTTGCTGGCTCCTGGTGGCTGGGAGTGAAGCCTGGGGAAGGAAGGCCTATTCTTGCACGAATATCATGCAGCGGGCTTCTAGTCCTATATAATAAAAGCCCAGTGATCATAACGGCAGAATGACCAGAACAACTGCTCAACCAGTCACTATGAGGTGCACTGACTACCTCTTGGTCCCTTTCCCCTAGCTGGCAGGCTCTGATTGCCTGATGATGAATGTGGACCCGGCGGTGGGTGGTGGGGGATGTGTGTGGCTCCAGGCCAAGGCCCCTGCCCTGCCGGCTGCCCCACACACAGAGGTGACCTGAGGTGGGGGTGGGGCCATGAGTGGGCAGGAATGGCCAACTTCTTGGTCCTTCCCCCCATCATTAGGCTTCAATTGCTGATGGTGAACAAGGAACCAGGGAGGGTGGCAATGGGCAATGGGGCCGGTGAGCAGGCAGAACAGCTGACCTCTTGGTTTCTCCCCCCGGCTGGCAGGCTCCGATGGCTTGATGGCAAAAGGGGACCCGGGAGTGGGTGGTGGGGGATGTGGGTGGTGCCAAACCAAGGCCCCTGCCCTGTCAATCACCCACACACAGAGGGCAACCTGCGGTGGGGGTGAGGCTACTGGCTGACCTCTTGGTCCCTCTCCCCCGGCCACGAGGCTCCAATTGCCCAATGGCAAACTGGGAACTTGGGTGGGTGGTGGCAGGGGTGGGGCCGGCTGACTGCAGCCGGGGAAAATGGCCCTGATCACAGGCTAGGCCTAGGGACTGTACCCACGCACGGATTTCATGCACCAGGCCTCTGATTGAAATATAAAGAACTTTCTAGAAATGTTATTGCCCTAGCTGGTATGATTCAGTGGCTAGAGTGTCAGCCTGTGGACTGAAAGGTTCCAGGTTTGAGTCTAGTCAAGGGCACATGCCCAGGTTGTGGGCTCAATCCCCAGTTGGGGGTGGGCAGGAGGCAGCTGATCAATGATTCTGTCCAATCACTGATGTTTCTATCTCTCTTCTTCTCTCTTCCTCTCAGAAATCAATAGAATATATATAAAAGAAAGAAATGGTATTACTGTGTTTGTTCTTTAATTTTTTCATTTGGACATGTCTTATTTTCTTTGGATATACACTTCCTATGTTGTTATTGACACTATTACAGATGTCCCCCATTTCCTCTTCCCTTTGTCCCCCTCCACCTAGTCCCTCCCAGCCCCCACCTGGCCTTCAACACATTGTTGTTTGTGTCCATGGGCTATACATATATGCATATGTGCTCTTTGGCTAATCTCTTCCAGTCCTCCCCTCCCCCTTCTCCCCTCTGAGATCTGTCAGTCTGTTCCATGTATCCATGCCTCTGGTCCTATTTTGTTCATCAGTTTATTTTGTTTCAGGAGGAAGACACCACTGTGTTTGAAACAACATTTATAAAGTGAAACAAAATTGCCAATGGCTGACATATCTTAAGACAGTGATGATGACATGGGGCCATATTTTTCTGTGGCATAAATTTTCACAAAAGAAATGAACACTATATAGGACTGTATTCATCATCTATTCATTCATCTCACAAATATTTATTACAGATCAACCACATGCCCAGCACTGTGATAGATACTAGGAAACAGTGGTGAGCAATAGATCCTGTCCTTATAGTATGTACAGCCGAGAAGAGGAAGATAGACGAAGAAGTAATAACTGTAAAATATGACTGCTTGTTGGGGGAGCAGATTGCGATAGGAGTTCTCCAGGGGGACATTAAATCTAGTTACAGTTTTTATGGAGCTCTCACATTACAAACACCTCATCTGAGCCTCACAAATAACTCAGCAATAAGTAGTGCAGGGATTATTCTTCTCATTTCCAGTTGAGGGATTAGTCTCAGAGAGATTAGCAAGATCCAAGGTCCCATAGACCCAGATCTGGGCTTGTGACTCCAACCCAAGGCTCTCATCTCTGCTCTTCACAGCAGCCAAGTGCCAGGAAGTGTGAGGTTTGTGGCTGTGCTGTGTCTACTTCCAGCCTTTGTGGTGTCCTCATTCCAAGTATACAACTCCCATTGGCATCAATTAATTAATTCTCGGGATCCTTCACAGTTGCCTGGAAGCCATGTGCATGTTCTGGCCAGCATGGCCTTAGGTACTCTTTAACGAGGGCTGGTAATCAACTGCCCACTCTGGGAGCAGTCCTTGCAATTAACAAAAGGGCCAGAGGGGATCTTTCCAGCAGACACAGAAACCAGAGAAGCTCAGCCATAAGCCTTGTTAGGATGAGCCACCATGTGGCCATCTGCTCAGTGATCTGTTTTCCTATCCTAGGAACTGAGATTCTCCAAAGAGAAAACACCATTAAAATGCCCAGAGGTCATACTGCTTTCTGTTTAGTACCTTTGATTTGAACAGAGGAATGAACACTGCTGTTGGGCAGAAAAATTCTAACAGCTCTCCCTGCACACCCATCGGCACCCCATTCCCTGATTACTCCAGAAAAATTTCTCCTTTCTTGCAAATTTTTGAATCCGTTGGAAATTTCCAAGTGATATGATTGTCTTTCAGGGAATAGTGTGCTCTAGTAATAGCTCTGGCAAAACTGAGGATGTGGTGATCAGTATTTCCTGCGTTTGCTGTGCAGTAGAAAGACAGTGGGCCTTGGAGTCCACCCCAGTTATCTCAACTCTTCCACTTTGTAGCTGTGTCAGTTTGGGAAAGTTCCTGGACTTGCTTGAGCCTCAGTTTCTTCAAAGGATGGTTGTGAGGATTAGAAGAAAGACATAAAACTAATACAGTGCTCGGCACATAATTGGTCTGTAATAAATGGGAAATATTATTATGATGGTTACCAGTAAAACACCCCTTCCCCCCATGAAAACTCAAGCAAACTTTAGCATTTCTCCTAAGCCTGGCTTTTTTTTTTTTTAAAAACCTTTTTAACCATGGAAGAGGTATAGTGTTTGCTTTATTTATTTCATTTATGTAAAGGTACAAAACAATTATACAGAAGTGAGAAAATGTTGGTTCATACTTGTGAGTAAGGCGGTGAAGGACGTTCTACGTACAGACAAGGGCCAGAGCAAGGGCAGGCCTGGAAGTGAAGGTGGCTTGGGAGGCGGCCTCAGTGGTCGGGTGGGTGAGAGCACAGGACAAATTGGGGAACTTGTGGATCATGTTAACAAGGCAGGGTTTAGGCTGTAAACATTTGGATTTGTCAAACGTTTAAAGCGTAGAATTACACAATTCAACTTATGTTTAGAAAGTGAATTTGGACCACAGGACAGAGGAAGGCTGGAAGAGGGAGAGAGGCTGGGAGGAATCTGGGCAGGAGAGCAGAGTGAGCAAAAGTTTGATTAAATTAATTCCTGCTGAGCTACTGATGATAGATAATGGTTTAAGATAAACACCCTCTGAGTGGGCTGTTCAAATGGGCTCTCATACCTAGAGGAGGTGTGAACACTAATGGGAGACCTGCCAGGCTCTGGGACGGCACTTTTGGTTGTCTATTATCCAGTCTTTTCACACCCTCAGCTGGCCCTTGATAGCTGGTCTGCCCTGAAAAATGAAATTTAGTCCTGCGACCTAGCGGAGAGTGCACAGCCCTCAGAGCACAGGTTGCTCTTTGATTATTAACAGTGGACCAGCGGGAGCTCTTTTTCTCTATCCTGAAGAGTCCTTTCTCAAGTCACAGCCATTGCAAATGAGCATTACCTGGCAGGCCTGAAACACGACTGTCTTTTCCCTAAATGACATGCAGCCCCACGTGAGACCAGCACTTACAAGCCTAATTGTTGTTCCTACATGGAGTCCTATTAGCGAAGCCCAGTGTCACATTTTCTCAGCTCTGAGGAAAGCCCCTGTTTTTAAAAGAATCAATACATGTGTTAGCAAGTTGTGTGAGTTAAAACAAAATTTAAAAAATATTACATTGTTCCTCTTTTTCCATTCTTTTACTCTTTCTTACCCACCCCCTTCCTCACAAACCCAACAAACATATCCTCTCTGCAAATAAACTCTATGTTTAGAGAATAACAGAAGTGACGTATCACCTGGTCTGATTTTGCCCTGATTGTGTAGCATTGACATATGAGAAGGAATGTTAGATCAAAAATAAAAATACCTGGGTTATGTTTTTTATTTTTTCCAGTGCCATTAACTACAGGTGTAGCCTGGGGCAGCTGACTTCACGTTTCCCAGCCTTACTTGGTCTCATACGAGGGAGTTGGCCAGGCTCTGTCTCTCTAATTCCTTCTCACCTAGGACTTGGTGACTCCATGAGCTGCACCGGAGTGATGGCATATTTTCATCAGGTGGGAAAACTAGAGTGCTGCTTTGGAAAAGTTGACTCACCTGTCTAGTGGGCATTTGCTGATTGCTTCTTTGGTATCAATTTTTCCGTTTCTCCAATAGCCTTTGGCTTCCCTCCTTTAGGGGTATGTTCTACTTTGCTCAGTTCGCAGCCAGCATGGAATGGACACCACTTCTGGCTCCAAAGGTAGATTCTGACTGGTTTGAACCAACCCATGTGTCCCAGAATGGGTACTGGCCCACTTTGGGCCACTGAGAGGAAGGAAGTTCCTTCTGCTGGGGGCTTGTGGGAAGAAGGAGGCTCCCTTTGTGTTTTGTGAGAGGTGGCTGACGAGCTGGCTTCTCTTCTGGTGTAGCTGAAGAGAGCTCTGGAATCACTGCCGCCATAAGGGAAGCTGAGTAGAGCCCAGAGAATCCGTAAGAAGGCAGGGTCTGGGGACTCTGGTGCTCTGGAACAAACCATGCCTGAAACAACCTCTGACCTTTAAAAAAACGTTTGAGCCAAGGAAGTCATGGGTTTAAACCAATTCAAATTCATTTTTCTATTACCATCAACTCAAAGATTCCTAACTTTTTTTTTTGAGGTTTCACTAAATATATTTCTGACTATCAATCTTTTTACTCCTGAGATAAAAAAAATCTTGCTTATTTTTGCATTTTGACTACAGTCACTTCCTAATCATCAACTGTAAAATATTGAAAACAAAAATTTTAAAGAGCCTGGCACATAGGAGTTGCTTTGTAAATGTTTGTTGGATGAATGAAAGGGAAAAGAAGTGAAAAAGAGGAAAGATAATATTTTATAGGTGCAGGGGGGCAGCTGGCAGAGAGGAAAGTAGTTGTATAGGACATTTCTTTTGGTGGTGGTGGTGGTGGGGGGGACATGCTAATGAGGAAAGGCCTGGGAGGATCCTAAAGCCTGAACTGCTGGGCCACACGGGCCAGAACTGTCCTTTCTCTTCTCTCTTGAGATGTTGCCAAATGTTCCTTTTCTTGCAAATTAGAATTCAAGGAGAAAGAAGGACCTAGAATCACACAACATATTTTGATTCAATTCAATCAATTGATTAATTAAACATGTGTTTTATGAGCACCTACAAAGGTCTCTGCCCTCAGGAGGTTTACTATTTAGCAAGGAAGATTGGTAAATCAATACTAATTATAAACTGGAGGAGTATTATGAGAGAGAAAATATAGGGAGTTATGAGAACAGAGCAAAGGGATCTAACCTAGACCAGGGAAAGGAAAGCCTCTATGACAGTGGGTCTCAACCTTTCTAATGCCGCGACCCTTTAATACAGTTCCTCATGTTGTGGTGACCCCCAACCATAAAATTATTTTCGTTGTTGCTTCATAACTGTAATTTTGCTACTGTTATGAATCATAATGTAAATATCTGTGTTTTCCGATGGTTTTAGGCGACCCTGCTAGCGGTTCTTTCTCAACCTGTGGGTCGCCTAAGACCATCAGAAAACACAGATATTTACATTACGATTCATTAACAGTAGCAAAATTACAGTTATGAAGTAGCAACGAAAATAATTTTATGGTTGGGGGTCACCACAACATGAGGAACTGTATTAAAGGGTCGTGGCATTAGAAAGGTGAGAACCACTGCTCTATGAGGAAATGATGTTTAAGTTGAGAGCTGAAGAATGAGTAGATGCCAGTCAAAGATGGGGAGAAGGGGAAGTGTGCTCCATGCAGTAACTCAATGGCTACAGGAAATTGAGCACCTGTGAGGTCCTGAGAGAAGTTCTTTATGGATGGAGGGAAGAAGTGGATGGTCAGATAAAGCCAAGGAAAGGATCAGATTTTGCAAGTGTTTTGGGGCCAGGTGAAGGTGTTTGGGCTTTATTTAAAGAAGAGTGGCAGGTCGCTGCAAGGTTTAAGCAGAGGTGCAACACTGTCAGGTTAGCATTCAAACTCGGACCACATCTGGCACAGGGTCATGTGGCTCCTTCTCTCCAGTTCTTGTTCCTCCGTGAGTCTCCACTTCCTCTCTAATTGCTGCCTCTTCCCTGTAAAGAGGAAAAAAGTATGAAGTGAGCACTGATTGTTCCCAGAACTTGTCACAGCATTACCATTGGAGACATTTGTTTTTCTTGGTAAAGCAAATCCTCTTTTTCTTAATTACGGCGTGGGTTTTCAATAGCTGCAGCCTTCTGTAAATCAGCGTTGTTTTTCAGCTCTTAAATCTTCAAAATGGGATCCAGCAGGGCAGGCGTGGGTTCTGCAGGCGTGGCTTTACAGGCCTTGTCTACTGGCTTTCCCTTGGTAGGCAGCTGCCGATGGTGCTCATGCTGTGTAGCTGCCCATTCTGATCCGCAGGTATCACTCTCTCTTTTCAATGGTTCTCCATAATGGGTCCTCACTCTTTTCAATGGTTCTCCATAATGGGAAGAAAAATTAGCCTCCCAATGTATATATCAAAGTCTTCAGTTTCCTCTTTGTGCCTGTTGTTTGCACCCTAGGGCAAGTGCATTGCTCTACTTGGTTTAAATTGAAAGGGTGAAACCCTTTCTGGGTCTGTTTGTAAACTCCTAGAGAGCAGACTCCTCTCATTGCACCTAGAACTTTGGACACAGTGAGTGTGGTGACACCAAGAGAATGACTGAAAGGGGAAAGACATTCAGATGTTCTGAGTCTGGACTGAGTCTGGACTGGTTACTGGAAACAGTGCTTTGCCAGGAAGAGACTGGCACCTGGGTGGAAAGATGTGAGCATCTGTGTCTGACAATTTGAAGAGCATTGATTGGTAATTAGAAGTACTGCTCTGAAGTGTATTCAGGACTCAACTCATCGGCTGGTAGGGATGCACTTCTCAACAGGAAAGGGCACTACTCAACCCAAGAGGCTTCCACAGGTCCTTTACTGGCCAATTCCTCCCTTGAAGCTCCATTATTGTTGAAAGGTTCAAATGATAACCCACATAAAGTGCTTAGGAGGAGGCCACATATGGGTGAGCAATCAAGAATGTATTGTTATTCTTATTATAAAGGTTATGATCATTATAGAGTGACCTGGCTTTGTGGATGAAGCTCTAATCATTCTTCCCCAAAGTCTGGATTTCTTTCACTTATTTGCTGAACCATTGACTTATGCAACAAATATTGAGTGTTTAAATGTACCAGATACTATTACCATTTAGTTGAAACAGGTGCATAAAGGTTGCTTAATTTTCTAAGATTTTGGTTTCTTATTGAGTCAGGGCATTCATTCAAGAAATAGTTACTGAGTATTAAGTAATGGTGTGGTCACCCATTTCAATTGAGGAGCTAGGGTGAGGGGAGATGATATTGGTGGAGTAATGCATAGATCTTTCTGCTTTATCTCCACAAACTTATCCCCTCTAGCTCTGTGTGTTTCCAGTCTTCGCTTTATTTTTCTTTATATTTCACTATTAGAGATAGTGTATATTTTATATTTTACTAATTTAGTTGCTTATTGTCTGCTTCCATGCACTAGAGTATGAGCTCCACAGGGAAGAGTTTTTGGCCATTGGTCCCCATGCTCTTGGCTTTGAACAGTGAACAGATCTATATGGCACATATATTCCATAACTATTTATTGAGTGATTCTGTCCCACCTTTGGAGGCTCCATATCATCCTTTCCTTCCAGTGGTCGGCAAACTGGCTCGTGACCACTGACCTAGACTCTCGATTTCAATAACTACAGGCTGTTGTTGTTCCTTGTGATTAAGCCCCTATCCCAGTGGTCAGCAAACTCATTAGTCAACAGAGCGGCAAACCGTTTGTTGACCACGAGCCGCAGTTTGCCGACCACTGCCTTAGATGCTTCCCGAGGCCAGGAGTTGTCTAGTAGAACATCTGGTTGTTTGGTCTTGTTCAGTGGTGCTTTGCAGATCATACTGTTGAAGTATCCATGTATCTGAAAAGAAGACAAATGGTATCTGACCAGTAACTCATTAATCACCTTGAAGACTTTATTCACAGAAGAGCTATTTGGTTTATTTCAGAATTTACCAGGAATAATTTTCATGTGGGAATAATAGCTTTTTAAATATTTATTTATTTATTGTTGACAGTATTACATAAGTTCTCCAATTCCCCCCCCCCCCCCCCCCCCCGCCTTTTCTCCCGGCACCCCTCCGCTCCTCCCAGCCTCTGCCCCACCCAAGGTCTTGACCATACTATTGTCTGTGTCTGTGGGCTATGCATATATGCATATATGTTCTTTGATTAATCTCTTCCTACCAGCACACCCACCCCCTTCTCTGAGGTCTGTCAGTCTGTTCCCTGCATCCATGCTTCTGGACCGATTTTGTTTGTCAGATTATCTTGCTCATTAGATTCCACGTATAAGTGAGATCATGTGATATTAGTCTTTCTCTGTCTGGCTTTTTTACTTAGCATAATAATCTCCAGGTCCATTTCATGTTGTTGTAAAAGAGAAGAGAGCCTTCTTTTTTTACAGCTGCATAGTATTATTCTATTGTGTAAGTGTATAACAGCTTTTTTATTCCCTCATCTACTACTGATGGGCACTTGGACTGTTTCCAGATCTTGGCTATTTTAAAAAACGCTGCTATGAATATAGGGGTGCACATATTCTTTCTGACTGGTGCTTTTCGGGATTCTTATGATATATTCTCAGAAGTGAGATTGCTGGGTGAAACGGCAGTTCCATTTTTAACTTTTAAAGGAAACTCTATACTGTTTTCCACAGTGGGGGCACCAGTTTGCATTCCCACCAGCAGTGTACTAAGGTTCCCTTTTCTCTACATCCTTGTGGGTACTTGTTTTTTTGTTGATTAGGGAATAAAAGCTTTTAAAAACATGCTTACTGTGTACTGTACTCAATACCTTACCTACATGTTCTTAATATTTACAACAAATCTGTGAGATCAGTATTAGTATCTAAACCTTGCAGATGAGAAAACCAAGGCACAGACTGGTTAAGAAAATTGAAGGTCACACAGGTAATTAGTGTCCATACTGGGATTTGAGCCCTAGGATACTCCCATATGCTGTTTGGACTTGCTCATATATGGGTTTCACTTCTATATCTCTACCAATTCTTTTGGTTTTCTAGGGAGAAAATTGACTTGCTTTCATTGGCTCCTGAGACCAGATGTTGTCTTGCCTACAGACATCTTCATCTTAGTAATAACAAGAGCATATTTTAAATAATAAAGGATGGTATACAGGATTTTATGTTATATGTCACTGTAGTACTTACAACAATTTGTTTGGTCAGATAGACACATAATGTTTATTAATGTAGTTAATGCTTGTTTCAAAACAATGTAGATTTCAAATGATGTAGAAGAGTAATTTCCAAGTTTTCATAAGAAGAACTTACCAAAATTCAAAAATGGAGCCTAAATCCCAGCAATTATGACTCAGCTAATGTGAGGAACCTGAGTTTTTAACAAGTTTACCTGTGATTTTGATGTCAGTCATGTCCTTTGGCCACGATATAAAAATCACTAAAATGGAAACATCAGGAAAAGTACAGAGTCAAGAAAGTCTTATATGTAGCCCTAGAAAGGGGCTAATCTGTAATACCAACTGTAGAGAGTGCCTGGGAAAGGCCCCTGAGCTGATTGTCATCTGAATCCAGCAGTGCCCAGCAGAGCCATGCCTTGGAAACATACCTTGCCAGAGGCAGGTGTGTTGTCAGCCTGACCTTCAGCTCAGGTGCCAGGGGGTAGGTTTCATTATCTAAATCCAGCCAAGCACCAAGAATGAACACGATCATCCAGGCCCACCCAGAAGTGACTATTACAAAGAAGCCACAAGAATGCACATAATCTCCTTTGTCTTGGGCTTTATTAAAACTTCCTGGTATTTTGCTGTATAAAATAAACGTGCTGTATCGGCTCTGGGTCACTGTCTCTCCATTAGAGGAAAGCTGTCCCACCCAGCCCCAGCTTTTTCCTTCTATCTCTGTGTCTGTCTATTTCTTTTATTTTCTCAATCCCCAGCCACCCCTACTCATGAACCAGACCACTCTCTAGCCGCACTGGATGCAGAAAAGGGAGAAATATTTATAACCAATCTCAAGAGCCTTAGCATGTCCCAAACAGGCTTCAGATCTCTATTTACACATGAACTTTTTTTAAAAAATATTTTTATTGATTTCAGAGAGGAATGGAGAGGGAGAAAGAGAGAAACATCAATGATGAGAGAGAATCATTGATCAGCTGCCTCCTGCATATCCCCTACTGGACATGTACCCTGACGGGAATTGAGCCATGACCTTCTGGTTCCCAGGTAGGCACTCAACCACTGAGCCATGCCAGCTGAGGACTATACATGAACTTGATAGGTGACCTGAGAGTATGGTAAAGAGAATTTAGAATGTTGATCAGTCCTCAAGACAAGGAGACTAAAATTCTTCAGTAAGTGTTGTGCAAGATTGTGTGGGTATTCACGTGTGTGTTGATGTGGGGCAAGGGAGGAGCATATATAAAGTGTAATGATACTGAGGAATAGGGAGAGATCAAGATGCCTTAACTATGTCCCTGGAATAGTAATTTATAATCTGTGGGAAGGGACTTTTTGAGCAGTTTATTTGAGCTGCCACTCAAATGTTTTCTGACTTAGACCAGGGGGTAGCTTTTATCAAGTTATCTGGAAGATAGTCCTATAAGAAACTAAAAAGGTGAGGCTATCTTTTATGGGAACTTTATAAGAAAATGGAGAGAGCAGAAACCATCAACAAAATAAAAAGAGAGCCCACTGTATGGGAGAACATATTTGGCTATGATACATGTGATAAAGGGTTAATATCCAAAATATATAACAAACTCATAAAACTTAACACAAGGAAGATGATCCAGTTAAAAAATGGGCAAAGGATCTAAATGGTACATACAGATGACCAAGAGAAATATGAAAAAATGTTCAAAGTCACTAATCATCCAAGAGATGCAAACCAGAACAGCAATGAGGTATCACTCCACACCTGTCAGAATGGCTACCATAAAAAAATCAACAAATGACAAGTGCTGGTGAGGATGTGGAGAAAAGGGAACCCTAGTGCACTGCTGGTGGGAATGCAGACTGGTACAACCGTAATGGAAAACAGTATGGAGTTTCCTCAAAAAGTTAAAAATGGAACTCCTATTTGACCCAGTGATCCCACTTATAGGAATATACCCTAAGAAACCTGAACCACCAATTGAAAAGAATGTATGCCTCTATATTCATAGCAGCACAATTTATAATAGCTAAGATCTGGAAACAGCCCAAGTGCCCATCAGTAGATGAGTGGATAAAAAAACCTGTGGTACATTTATACATGGAATACTATGCAGCAGTAAAAATGGAGAATCTCTTACCCTTTGAGACAGCATGGAGAGACCTGGAGAGTCTCATGCTTAGTGAAATAAATAAGAGTAAGACAGGTATCACATGATCGCACTCATATGTGGAATCTAAGTAACAAAAAAAAAAAAAAAACTGATTAAAGGAGTGGATCCAGAGACATGGAAGCATGGAACAGAGTGTGGAATCTCAGAGGGAAGGTAGGGGAGAATGGGTGGATGGGAGATAATCAACCAAAGACCTTGTATGCATATATGCATA
Source organism: Corynorhinus townsendii (assembly GCA_026230045.1). Lineage (NCBI taxonomy): Eukaryota > Metazoa > Chordata > Mammalia > Chiroptera > Vespertilionidae > Corynorhinus > Corynorhinus townsendii. Next base: position 164,142,583 of record JAPDVU010000002.1, on the reverse strand, counting down.
TATGTATAATCCATGAACACAGACAATAGTGTGGTGAAGGCCTGCTGGAGGGGATCAATGGGGGGGGGGGAAAGGGACATATGTAATACTTTCAACAATAAAGAATTATTTTTTAAAAAATGGAGAGAGCAAGATCACACTTAGACATCTGATAAAGAGATGAAACAATGGTGGAAAGAAAACCCTCTCTTATAGTTGAGACAGCAATAGGATCAACCCAGGACACTGGTTGGGCAACACTGAGCGCTGGAGAGGGCAGTGGGGAAGGGAAATAATGTTACTGTGGTGGTATTACTAGCGAAATAGGGCAGCATCAGCAGGGCTGGAGAGTAATGCAGGGAATGGCTCAGTAGGGGGAAGGCTAGGCCATATATCCTTCTTAGCCAGTCCTCTTGGTGGTGGCCTAGAGCCCTGTTAAAGTCAGGACCTTAATAATAATAACTAACATTAGTATAATACTTGCTATTGTTAAGTCCTTATCTAATCCTTTGTTTTTATTACTCCAAGGTTAAATTGTTTGTCCTCATTGACCTAGCAAGTGGCAGATGTGGGAACTGAACCCAGGAAAACTTCAGAGCAGTGTGCATTCTGCTGTACTATATAGCTTCTCCCCATGCCTCAGTGCCTGTTAGCTTTTCCTATTCCAGATGTGTAGATTATGCCGGCGACATCCTGGCCAGCTGCTTCTCAAACACATGCCATTATTAATTGGTAGGGTAAGGGAACAGGTTACTACAGACCTCCACTTGGAAAATGACTCAATGGGAACTCCTTTGTCCATGCCAGACCTATAGAAGTTATTTAAGACATGTTTACTTGAATGAAAAATGAAATAATCTTGCTTGTAATGGTTTGAGGAAAACATCTTTGAGTATTGTGCACTTGAACAAGTCATTCTAATGACAAAAGCCAGACACTGTTCATGAACATAAGCTGAATTGCTTAGTGCAGGCTGGTAAATGAAGCATTTACTATCACAGGAAAAGAATGTGTCTTTGAAAAAAATAAAAACAAAACTCAAGCAATGTTTTTATTGAAGAACCCCCAAAGTCCAGACCCCTCAGTTTGTACTATTCCTCAGCTCAGCCAGGGTCTGATTTGAAAAGAAACCAACACTCCTCTGATTGGCCTTAGTACATTAATTTGATTCATTGTGAACTATTAATGTACTAATATTATTCGTCTGCCCTTGAAGAACTTAAGTTCCATTGAGCAGGGGGAAGATGTTAACTCACTTTCCTTGATTCTCAGAGCTTCCAAATACGTCTTCCTTTCCTTTTTGCTAATGAAAATAAGCGTGGCCTGTGTGGTTCAGTGGTTGAGCGTCAACCTCTAAACCAGGAGGTGGTGGCTTGATTCCTGGTCAGGGCACATGCCCGTGGGCTCGATCCCCAGTGTGGGGTGTGTAGGAGGCAGCTGATCAATGATTCTCTCTCATCATTGATGTTTCTCTCCCTCTCCCTCTCCCTTCATCTCTGAAATAAATAAATATATAATAAATAAAAAGAAATTAAGATGCAAAAGTAGGAGCTAATTCATGGGGCCTGGGAAAGTGGTTTGCTTTATGAAAGTTAAGCCAACAGCCAAGAACCAGCCCTCAGAAGATGGTAGGAAAGAGCAGTTGTCTGAATGAGTGTAAGAGCAGTGCAGATTCCTGCAGCTCTAGCCACCTGTCTCCTGCCTCTTGCAGTTCTCTTTCCACACTGAGATTTCCATCTCTCCGCTGTCTTAGGGTCACACCTCCCTTTTTTGCACTGGGCTCCACAGGGAAGACAGCTATAGTGTGTTTATTTGAAGTGTCTTTTTGTAGTGTGTCTATTTAACAGCATCGTTAAATAAAAGAGACTTAGATTGCATCAGGAGAGTGATTGCAGTTTCTTGAATAGAAAACAGATCTGGGTACAACTATCAGGAGGATTAGAGAAAGTGTTTTCTGTCATCAAAATCAGTTTTTAAAAAGATGTCAGAAAACAAAAACAAATTTGTGTGCTGGATTCATCAACGGAATGAGTCATTAAACTCACTCAATGTTATGTACTGTTTCAGGGGCACACGTGATTTCCAAGTGGTTTCTAGGCACTTTGGCCTTCAATTGGCCTTGCTATTTTCCACTGAGGAGCATCTGATTGTCTCCACCAGAGCCCGGAGTCTAAGCAAATACCCATGGATAGACCAACTGGTGTTCCTGCTGCCTTTGGGAGTGGACATGCTGGAGGGATGGGGGAGTGGGAAAGATTCTCATGAACACTTTATTTATTGGAACAGCAATCTGAATGGGGCCTCTAACCATGAAAAGAGGATTGTTTTCAAACAGATTAGAGAGAAGGAGTGTGTGAGCGGGTGGGGGGAGCATACTCCCAACATGTGGTGCTGCTTTGCATCATTTTTACCCTTTAGTCTGGAAATAGAAACTATTTATCAGGATTTGCTGATTCACATTGCTGATGAGCTCTGGCAGCACTGAAAGAATGGGAGAGCTTCTAGATAGGTGTGTGGCAACTCAGTCTTTTCTTTTTCAGAAGTTCTTTCCTTTTACACCTTGATTTTGAAAAGACTGGCAAAGAGTTTGTTGAGAGATAAATAAATCTTTACAGGCTCTCCCCGTGCTCAGAGGACCATATTGTAAGTAATCCTCTTAGTAACACTAAGTTATAATATATAACTTATATATTAAATATATAAGCTGCTGTATATTTTTTATTGATTTCAGAGAGGAAGGGAGAGGAAGAAAGAGATAGAAACATCAATGATGAGAGAGAATCATTGATCGACTGCCTCCTGTACACCACACCCATACCAGGGATTGAGCCTGCAACCCAGGGCATATGCCCTGACTGGGAATAGAATTGTGACCTCTTGGGTCATAGGTCGACACTCAGCCACTGAGCCATGCTGGCAGGGCAGTAGCTGCTCCTTTTATTACAAGAAACTTTGCATAATAATACTAATTTTTAAAAAAGTCTCATTTTGAAAGGAAAAGAAGAAATACCTACCTGGTAAAAGGAAATACCAGGTGGCCATTCTGGCTACACCCACTAGGGCAGCAAAAATGTTCACCAAATGAATCGAATTGGATGAATGAATGAATACTGAAACCTTAAAAGGCAATGCATTCCTGCCACCAGAAATATTTAAACAAAGACTAGACAATTGTTAGGCAGAGACGTACAGAGAGGATTGAAGCATCTGATAATGACTAGCTGATGACCAAATGAGACCTTCCAAAACTAAGAGTCCTTGGGGCTAAGTGAAGAAAAATAGCAACCACCAAGTCAAGGAGAAGGGAAGCCCTGTGTTCAGGGACTAGCAAGTGGCTCAGTTTGCCTGGGCAAGAGAGGACAAAATGGAGATCATCAGGATTCCAGCAAGAAAGAGTTGACACACCCAGTCTGAGGATGGTTAATTTAGTGGCTGTAATCAGAGTGAACTCTGAATGGGGAGAGGGAAATGGAAGCAGGAAAGCAAGCTAGGAAATTGTTGAAATGCTTCAGGCGAGAGGGGAGGAGCCTCTGCTAGGGGATGCTCTCTTATTCACATCAGCCACGTGGGAGGCTCCTGATGCCCCAACAGATTGTGTAATCCCTGAGCCAACAACAAAAATGAGCTAGGAAGTGGATTTCCCCCCAAAGCCCCAGACTGGGTGGCTGACATCTTGATTTCAGCCTCCCAGTATCAAGAGTAGAGAACCCGTCATGCCGTGCTGGGCTTCTGATCTACACAACTGTGCATAAATATTCGGTATTTTTCTAAGCTGCTAAGTTTGTCATCATTTGTTTTCAGCAATGGCAAAGTAATGCAGTTGCCCAACTCTTTACTAGTTTGTGGGTAGTAATCTCATAAAACACACTGCTTCATTTTATAAACATCTGTAGCTATTTTATTTTAAGCTCTCCTCAGAAACTGATGTTCCTTAAAACTAGACATTGTATGTATGCTTGACTGAGATTGCTTTCTGGTCAAGATGCGTTTTTGACTATCCCAGCTTTATCAGGTTTCGAGATCATAGCAGTATGGATTTTTCATTCAGTATATTAACTCAATTGATTTTCAAAAGATCTGTATATACTTGGCAATTTTAAACACTGAATTCTGGGTACCCATCCGTGAGTTTGACACCTGGCTCTGTAAATTATTAGTTGTGTGCCAGGGACAAATTGCTTACTTGCTTCTAAACCTCTAGTTCTTCATTTGTAAAATGGGCATAAAGGGGCCTACTTCTGAGACTTGGACATGGGTATAAAGTGCTATTTTACTTCTTTACACCCTCTCCTCCATTGATTCTTTCTCCCTTTCTTTAAAAAAAATGTGATTTTACAAAAAGACCCTAAAAATAAACCAAGGAAAAGAAACATCAAGGAAAGCATTTTGGGTTTCATTATTAGTTTCTTTTGTATATTCACTTGTCTATAAAGGACCCGTGGCACCATAAGGAACATAAAGAAGAAATGTTGTCTGCTCTCAGCAGGCTGACATGTAAAAGGAGCCTGGAGGGACTCAGATATATCATTTAGAAATGTTTGTGCTTCTCAGTATTCTCTTTTTCTGATGACAAGGGTGTGGTTCTTTTAGGAAGTGGGATTGTCCTAGTGCATTTTATAAGAATAGTGAAGTAATCTTTCCACTGCAAGTTATCTTTGGAAGGGAGAATGGGAATGGTAGGAAGGAATATGCATTTTTTTCAAGGTAGTAGTACTTGAGTGACAGTCCACGCTGCTTGTGGTGTACAGGAATGTGTCTGTAACAGAACATATAAACACAGAATTCATGACTAAATCTGTAGAATGGAAAAGCCAATGACTAGACTAGGAAGGAAACTGTCATAATGGACAAATACCATGGCTGGCATTGATGGCATTGAAGGACCAAAGGCTTGATGTAGGGACTATTGAAGATATCTCAAATTATTAAAAACCTAAAGAAAAAAATCACTTTTAATTTTTCTAATTGTTTCCCAAAACACACAGATAAAAGATATAGCTACATGTAGTTGAATTTGGCTGCTGTTACACAAAATTTTACAAAGCTTGGGAGATCTTTCTTTCTTTTTCTTTTTTTCTATAAAAAACAGTGTTAGAATTTTCTAACACTTCACTTGGGAATTGTGTTTTAATTCCGAATACAGATGTGTGTGTATGTCTTAATTTCCCATCAATGCAGATGTTTACTTCAGAGAGAAAATTCATTCTAGATGCTTCCCGAACTCCCATCCAAATTTTTTTCACAAGATTATTGTCTTGTATTATTACGAAACAGAGCAGCTGCTAGTATCTTTCACACTTTTTGGAAAATTCTTTAACTTTTTTTTTAAAAGATGATTTGTTTTAGTGTAGAATCTCTTCTCTCTGTGAACTGAGAGTAGGATAGAGAGAATAGAAATAGAAGTAACATAGCTGATACTGGGGATATAGATTGCTGTCATGATAAAATGGGGAGAAAAACTGAGAAAATAAAACATTCTAATTTCACATTAGCAAGAAGAAGGTTAGGCTTCTGACAATGGACCTGGTTTCCAGTATCAGATGACCACAAAATTTCTACCATAATTAATCCACAATAAGTGACACACAATTTTACTCTTTCCTGAGTAGAGCTTTCTAAATGCTAAGTCAAGCCAAGTAAACTGGACACTCCATACCAGTCTTAAAGCATTTGACTCAGTATAATACAGATTTTTTTTATCTTTCTAATTCCTCTGTTCCTCTCTTTGCATCAAATTAGAATGAGAGAAAAGTCTTCATCTCAAGTGTGGAGTGTCTTGCAGTGAGACCTGGTAGACATTTTTGAGAAAGGTTTTTATAAAGATGGGAACAGCTTAAAATATTTTTTGGAAAATTCATCCTGGGTTACTTGTTTTTGTGTTCCTCTTTCCCATCTATAAATTTTCCTGTGACAATTTATTGGACTTTCTGATGTAAAGTTGACTAGATGATGTATCTGTATGCCAGTTGCTCTGAGCAATTTAAGAAGTAGCATAGGTGTGCCTGGAAGGGTGTCTTGTAATGAGAATCTCTTTTGATTGAGGACACCAGAAAGACTAAATTGAGAGTTGAAGTTTGAATTAACAGCCCAAGAGATATACTTTTCCTCCAATGCTCTCTACACTGGAACAAAAAAAAAAAACCCTTTATACAACTTGAGAAAATTATTTAAGGGTAATGCTGCCCTTTCAGAGGGTGGTAAATTATGAAACATTAGAGGCCTGGTGCACAAAATTCGTGCACCTTGGGGGGGGGCCATCCCTCAGCCCGGCCTGTGCTCTCTCACAGTCCGGGAGCCCTTGGGGGATGTCCGGCTGATGGCTTAGGCTTAGGCTAGAGCAGGGAGCAGGTTTAAGCCATCAGTGGGACATTCTTAGTGCTGCCACGGAGGCCAGAGAGGCTCCCGCCACTACCGCTGCTCTCGCCAGCTATGAGTCTGGCTCAGGGCTTCTGGCTGAGTGGTGCTCCCCCTGTGGGAGTGCACTGACCACCAGGGGGCAGCTCCTGCATTGAGCGTCTGCCCCCTGGTGGTCAGTGTGTGTCATAGTGAACAGTTGTTAAGCCATTTGGTCGATTTGCATATTAGCCTTTTATCATATAGAATTATTTCATAGTTGAATATCGTTAAGAAGCCCTAATGAAATTATTGAGGGAAGTAGATGGTCTGAGATAAATCTCAAAGGTTCTGAAGTTGGTACTATGAAGAGTGAACTCTAGATTATGGCAGGTATTGTCGGCAAAAGTCTCCCAGGGCAGACTGCTAGTCTTATGCACCAGGGAATTTTTAAAAAATGGCAACTTTTTACCCTGGCAAATGGTAGCTTAGTTGGCTAGAGCAGTGGTCAGCAAACTCATTAGTCAACAGAGCCAAATATCAACAGTACAACAATTGAAATTTCTTTTGAGAGCCAAATTTTTTAAACTTAAACTTCTTCTAATGCCACTTCTTCAAAACAGACTCGCCCAGGCCATGGTATTTTGTGGAAGAGCGACAGTCAAGGGGTCAAAGAGCCGCATGTGCCTTGCAAGCTGCAGTTTGCCAACCACGGGGCTAGAGTGTTGTCCTGATATGGGTTTGATCTCTGGAAGGGCACATACAAGAAGCAACCAATAAATGCATAAATAAGTGGAACAACAAATCTCTCTCTCTCTCCCTCCTTCCTCTTTCTCTAAAAAAAATCAATTAAAAAAAGACAACTTTATGACTTGTGATGCCTCCCTGATTCTATATATAAATAGGAAATGAGACTGTGAAATATGTAGAAGGCTTATAATCATGTCAGCATTTTTGAAGAAGGGAAGCATGTGGTTAGATTGGTTACTCAAATGTGCCAAACTATTAGCATCTTGAGATTTTTCTCTACATCTTGATGGTTGTATTAATGACGTTTTCAGAGGAAGTAACCCCATCTGGTTCTTGGTTCTGTGCAGCTTATATTGACTCCATATAGTTCCGTTGATAGAAGCCCATTTTTAATACAAATATTTCTAAAAAAATTTGGTTTCTTGCTTTGCTTCAGCAACTTTTAGAATTTAGTGATTAGGAGCCAGTACTCTCAGTGCTGCAGATAAGTTTTGATGGCTGGTCAAGGTGCCGTAATCTTAAAGACAATGGGTCATGGTAAAAAACTGAATAATGACTGAAGCCAAGTAGTTCTAGGCTAAAACCTGGCATTGTTTCTTAGTATCTGTATAGTCAAGGTCCTCCAGAGAGAAGAACCAATAGGATCTATCTTATCTTATTTTATCTTATCTATCTTTGAGGAACTGGCTCATAATCTGCCATCTGCAAACTGGAGACCCAGGAAAGCTAGTGGTATAATTTCAGTCTGGGTCCAAAAGCCTGAGAACCAGGATAGTAAATGGTACATCCCAGTCCAAGGACAGAAGACAGATGTCCCAGCCAAAACAGGCAAGCAGGAAGCAGGCAAAATCTTTTTGTACTTTTTGTTCTATTCAGACCCTCAGTGAACTGCATGATGCCTACCCACATTAGGGAGGGGAATTTACTGAGTTCACCCAATCAAATGCTGATCACATGGGGAAACAGACACACACACGCACACACACACACACACACACACACACACACACACACACTCACACACTCACACACTCACACACTCAAACAACCAGAAATAATGCTTAATCTGGGCACCCAGTGGCTGAGTTAAATTGACACAAAATAAACTATCATAAAATTTGAGTGATTTTGGAAAAGTTAGTACTGCTTTGTACCTTGGTTTCCTCACTGAAAATGCAGAGGTAATAGCTACTTTGTCACACTATATTGAGGAGCAGAGTCAGTCTACTCAAGGTGCTTAACAGGGCAGGAAATTCATTTAAAAAAATAGTTTAAAAAATTTCATTTTCAATTACAGTTGATATTGAATATTATTTTTTATTAGTTTCAGGTGTACCACATAGTGGTTAGGCAATCATATAATTTACAAAGAGATCCACCCCCCTGATATTTAAAGTACTCACCAGGCACCATACTTAGCTGTTACAATATTATTCAATAGGTTTTTGTGAGAGGGGGGTTGAACAATGAAGATATTTTCATTCAAAAAAAGAACATGCTTGTTACAGAAAATTTTGAACACACAAACACAAAGGAGAAAATAAAAACCTCTATAATCTCAACACTAATCTTTTGTAGTTCATAATATTTTCTCATTTACTTATATATCTTCAGTGTACATTAGTATAAATCTTTCAATAATTTAGTTATCTTCTAGTGCATCAATTTTGCTGTAATCATTTATTGTGTATGTTTATGTTTTGCTATTCCAGACATCCTTGTACATGTATTTTTGCACATGGATAATTTATTTAGGATAAATTCCTAGAAATAGGGTCACTGGTTCAAAAACTGTGTACCTTTTTAAGGGTTTTGATGAGTTCTTTACTTGTCTTGCCAAATATTGATCAACAGATAACTCTCACCAGGAATGTATGAGGGTGCTCATTTTCCCTCACCTTTAAAATCCCTGGGAGGCAAAGTGGCATGTTATTTGACTTGGCATTAAAAAACTATTAGTACGATTAAAAATGATTTATTGATCTTTTGTTTTGCATTTTTCTCTTTTGAATTGCTTTTGTATATCCTTTATTTTAAAAAAGTTTTTTTTTCCCCCAAAAGACTTTATTTCTTTAGAATCATTTTAGGTTTACAACAAAATTGAGTGGAAGCTGCAGAGATTTCCCATATATCTCTTGCTCTCATACAGACCTAGCCTCCCCCATTATCAACATCACTTACTAGTAATAGAGTAGTATCTTTATTATAATTGACTAGGCCCAGTGCACAAATTTTGTGCACTGGAAAGGGGCGGGGTGTGCCCCTCAGCCCAGCCTGCACCCTCTTGCAGTCCGGGAGCCCTCAAGGGATGTTTGACTGACGGCTCATCCTTAGCGCTGCTGTGGCTACTGCGCTCACCAGCCGTGAGCTTGGCTTCTGGCTGAGCAGTGTCCTCCTTGTGGGAGCACACTGATCACCAGGGGGCAGCTCATATGTTGAGCATCTGCCCCCTGGTGGTCAGGGCATGTCATAGCAACCGGTCGTTTGACTGTTTGATTGCATATTAGCCTTTTATTATATAGGATGAACCTACATCTACTAGGTTCACCCAAGGGGTTCACTCTTGGTGTTATATATTCTACAGGTTTGAACAAATGTATAATATACCCTCCATTATAGTATCATCTATATATATAAAAGCCTAACCGATCATTCGACTGTTCGGCTAGTAGCTATGATGCACACTGACCACCAGGGGCAGATGCTCAATGCACAGGCATGGAAACATGGAACAGACTGATAAATTTCAGAGGGCAGGGAGGAAGGGGGAGGTTGGGAAGAGATTAACCAAATATTTTATATGCATACTAGAAGCCTGGTGCATGGATTCATGTACTGGTGGGGTCCCTTGGCCTGGTCCATGGGGATTGGGCTGAAACAGGCAGTCCGACATCCCTCAAGGGGTCCCGGATTGCAAGAGGGCTCAGGTCAGGCCAAGGGACCCCACTGGTGCATGAATCAGTGCACCGGGCCTCTAGTACAGAATATTTTCACTTAAAAATTCTCTGTTGTCTGCTTATTTATCATCTTCTAATTCGTGGCAATCACTGATATTTTTACTGTCTCCTTAGATTGGCTTTTATCAGAATATCATGTAACTGGAATCATATAACATGTAGCCTTCTTTCTTTTTTTCATTTAACAAAAACATTTCTCCATGTCTTTTCATGGCTTCACAGTTCATTCACCTACCGAAGGACATCTTGGTTGCTTCCAAGTTTGCAATTATGAATAAAGTTGCTATAAACATCTGAATGCAGATTTTTGTGTGTATATAAGTTTTAAACTCCTTTGGGTAAATACCAATGATTGCAATTGCTGGATTGCATGGTAAGAGTATGTTTAGTTTTGTAATAAACTGCCAAACTGTTTTCCAAAGTGGCTGTACTATTTTGCATTCCCACCAGCAATGTATGGGAGTTCCTGTTGCTCTATATCCTCAGCAGCATTTGTTGTAGTTAGTGTTATAATAGGTGAATAGTCATTTCTCATTATGTTTTGAATTTGCATTTTCCTGATGATGTATGATTAGAGCATTTTTCATATGTTTACTTGTTTATATATCTTCTTTGATGATGAGGTGTTTGTTAGGTCTTTGGCTCATTTTTTAAAAAATTAAGTTTATTGGGGTGAAATTGGTGAATAAAATTATATAAGTTTCAGTGTTCAATTCTAGAGTACATCATCTGTATATTGCATTGTGTACCCACCACCCAAAGTCAAATCTTCTTCCATCACCATATATTTGACTCCCTTTACCCTTTACTCTCTCCCACTCCTCTTCTCTCTGGTAAGCATCATACTGATGTCTGTGTGTATGAGTTTTTGTTTGTTTTTATTGTTTGTTTATCTGTTGCTTTCAGTCTTATATCCCATAGATGAGTGAAATCACATGGTTCTTGACTTTTTCTGTCTGTCTTATTTTGCTTAGCATAATTCTCAGGATTCATCCATGTTGTTGCAAATGGCAGTATTTCATTTCATCCTTTCTTATGGCTGACCAGTATTCATATATATATATATATATATATATATATATATATATATATATATATATCACATCTTTTTTTTCCAGTAATCTATCAAAGGACACTTTGGTTGTTCCCATGTCTTGGTCACCATGAATAATGCTGCAATAAACATAGGAGTGCACATATCTTTGCAAATAAGTGTTTTCAAATTTTTCAGGTAGATACCCAGAAGAGGGGTTGCTAGGTCATATTGTTACTCTAGTCTTAATTATTTGAGGAGCCTCCATATTGTTTTCTATAGTGGTTGTACCAGTTTACATTCCCATCAGCAGTGAATGAGGTTTCCTTTATCTCCATAATCTCTCCAACACTTGTTATTACTTGACTTGTTGATAATAGCCATTCTGAGGTGTGAGGTGGTATCTCACAGTTTTAATGTGAATTTCCCTAATAGCTAGTAAAGTTGAGCATGTTTTCATACATCTGTTGGCCATTTGCATGTCTTCTTAGGAGAAGTGTCTGTTCAGGTCCTCTGCCCATTTTTAAAAATTGTGTTGTTTGTTTGATATTCAATTGTAGGAGTTCTTTATATATTTTGGATATGAACCCTTGTCTTCTGCTATTTTTTCTTGGTTTATTTTATTATTGTTGAGAGTTAAAAGATCTTTGAATATTTTGAGAAACAGTACTCTATCAAATGTATCTTTTGCAAATATTTCTCTGAGTCTGTGGCTTGTCTTCTAATTCTCTTGACGTGACATCATCTTTTGTAGAGCAGAAGTTTTTAATTTTAATGAAGTCCAACTTATTAATTATTTTATGGGTTGTGCTTTTGGTATTGTATCTAAAAAGTCATAACCATATCCAAGGTCATTGAGGTTTTCTCCTATGTTATCTTCTAGTTTTATAATTTTTATTTTACATTTAGGTTTATGATCCATTTTGATTTAATTTCTGTAAAGGGTGTAGAGTCTGTATCTAGATTCTTTTTTTTTTTTTTTTTTGCTGTTGTTGCATGTAGATGTTCAGTTATTCCAGCACTATTTGCTGAAGGGATTATCTTTGCTCCATTGTATTACCTTTGTTCTTTGGCTAAAGATTAGTTGGCCATATTTATGGGATATATGTCTTGGCTCTTTATGCTGTCCTATCGATCTATATGTTTATTCTTTTGCCAATACCACAGTCTTAATTACTATACCTTTATAGCAAGTCTTGAAATCAGATAAAATCAGTCTTTCAACTTGGTTCTTCTTCTTTAGTATTGTCTTGGCTATTATGGGTCTTCTGCTTCTCCATATAAACTTGAGAATTAGTTTGTCAATATCCACAAAATAACTTTCTGGTATTTTGATTGGGGTTGCATTAAATCTATAGATCAAGTTGGGAAGAACTGACATCTTGACAATAATAAATATTTCTATCCATGAAAATTCTTCATTTTTCTGATGGCATATTTGTATTTTTTTGCTGTTTTAAATTTTGGAATAACTTTTTATATCTTAGAAACACTGATCTTTTGTGTGGCTTTTCCCCCCTCTCACATTAATTGAGTTTTTGATTGTGTAGACATTTTACATTGATTTTAGGCCAGAACTTGCAAATTAAAAAATACTTTTAAAGAACCTTTCCCCCCAAGAATAGTTAAATAGTTATTTTTTTCTAGTTGGGAGTTAAAGGATGGTTGTCATGATGTAGTCGTTTCTTTAAATGTACAACTGGATTTGATTTGCCAGTGTCATATCATTTGCCGCTTTTGAAATCCCAATTGACAATTTTCTTTGTTGTCATTTACTTCTTTTTCTAAATGATGAAAAGAAATACACCTGTTCTTGTTCTTTCCTCTAGCATATTCTCCCTGCCACTGCCTTAAAAAAATCCAGAAAGAAATATATTATTACTCAGGAAATCTCCAACTTGAGAAGAGTGATTTCAAAATAAGTGCACTTGATTCTCTTGCTTTTTTAAATATATGGCATCTGGTACCATAGTAGAGAAACGATTAAGAGTGTGGCTCTTTCAAGATGAACCTCTGTTGCCTGTAAAATAGAACTTATTATCATATCTGAGGATAACTGTGAGGATTAACTGACATGACTATCTGTCAATATTTTAGCACTCTATCTGGAACACAGTACTAGTAACAATAATAATAGTAATTACAATTACTATTATTGTCATCTAATTAATATTATTTAACTTGGCTGATTTGTAGTAGCATCTCTTCCTTGAGAATGAATATTGGGGGTGAGAAGCTGAGGTTGGTTTTAAATTTCTGCTTGAGGCTAACACACCCCAGGCTAGTTTTGCCTCTGTGTTTTGGTTCTCTGCCTGAATATCTTCCAGGCTTCATGTGTCAGTCTGTGTAATGAACGTCCTCATTGTAAGAGCCTCCAAACTTTTTCTGTCTTCTTCCCATTAGAATTAACCATCTTTTCCTTCACCCTGTAAATTACATCTGAACATGAGTATATACTTACATTTAAAAATATTTTATTGCTTTCAGTGAGAGGAGGAAGAGAAACTATCACTGTTGAGAGAGAATCATTCACTGGCTGCCTCCTGCATGCCCCTTACTGGGGATTGAGCCTGCAATCCAGGCATGTGACCTGACAGGGAATTGAACCATGACATGTTGGCTCATGGGTCAATGCAAAACCACTGAGTAACACTGGCTGGGCTATACTTACATTTAATAATGTTAATATTTATTGAGCTCTTACCATGTGCCAAGTACTATGCACCTTATCATGTTCTGTACTCTTCCTAATAAACATCTGAGGTAGATACTATCATGTTCACCATTTTATAACATGTTACTGTACTTGGTCTCCCTATTAGACCTCAAGATCATTTCCCCTGGAGAACAAATTTGATGGATCTTTTTTTTTTTTTTTAACCAGAACTTGGATAGTATTAAGAACAAGATAAGTTCTCCATAATGCTTGAGCTATGGCACTCTCTCTGCCAAAGTGCCTCATTCCTGTTTCCTGGAGATGCTGCATTCCTCTCTTAGACCTTCTCTGCTTGCTCCATGCCTCATGGCACTTACTCTGGTTCTTCACCCTTCTCCATGGTCTTCTTCTGCTGGAGGTCTTGCCCCAGCCCATCAGAGGCCCCACAGGAGCTCAGAGCATGCTGGACTACAGCCATTGTGAGCAAGAGGGAGTAACAATTGTGGGGGAGACATGTTTACGTGACTTAAGTTTTAGCATTGAGTATGCTTTGCATCTGTGCTTTTGCACAGCCCTCTCATCTACCTTGAACCCCCTTTCCTCCTTTAGCACTAGGTGTCCCTCTCCTCCATCACCTCTGCCAATGCTCCCTCTATTCTATCCATGTTATTGTCACAACACTGGCTGCTCTCTGCTGGATCTGATGTTCTCTTATCTGTACCCCTACCTGTGAGATCATTGAGGGCAAGGACTATGTTCTCTGTGCTCTGCAACTCTAAAACCGTGATGCAAGGACATAGCCAGTATTCCTCATACTCACTCATTAAATCAATTGAAACAAGGTTCTCATGTTGGTAGGCCCCAGAGTACTGTTTATAGAGTGTTTTAGGAACAGTATGAATTTAACAAACTTTTGTGGGCAGATCTGGGAATCTAACCTTCAGGTACAATATATTTCTAGGGGAAAGAATGCTGGGAAGCTCATGTTTATTTTCAGCAATGAAATGTTAGTTCTGCTCCCAAATTCTGAAGGATCAATTGTACTTCTCAGATTGACATACTTTTTCCTGGACTCAGTGGAAATCATATACTCATGGGAGAAAATCTGGCTGCATTTGAATAGAAGATGTGAAGAAACATTAATAAATCTCAGAGTGAATATAATTTGCATGTGCAATAGCTTATTCCCATAATTCAGAATTTCCTGAGTGTCTGAAAATCTCCAAAGGTAGAGTATATCCCTCAGTCATTTCCGAACAGTGCTGAGTTGTTGCCAAGTTTGACCCTTTAAATGTCTCATACAACACCGAGAGTTCAGAAAGCAACCCTAATCAACTTGCTAATATCAAAACATTAGTAGCTTGTGATTCCTGATGTATGGGGCATATTGAGAATATGCAGTTAGCTCAAAGTCTCATGAAGAACACTCTTAATTATTTTTCCTCCGGTGTGAATTTTTCAGCAATGATGTGGCACTGGTGGTTCAAATTAATCAAAGTTTTCCAGGATCTTTCTTGCTGAGAAGTGAATCACTGGATTTCTGGTGAATTATGGGAGGGACATATGTACATTTTCAAGTTTGTAGTGTGCAATGCAATATGTTGTAAGACAATTAAGTGAGATTTTTCAGAAGTAGTTTAGTTTCTTTTCTAGTTTTCTACCATCTGTCTTCAATTTATATTTTTAGCCTCATTTCTTGTTCTCTCTTTTTTACTTTGTACTTCAGTAACATAGGATTTGACAATCCCTGGAAGCATTGTACACAGTGGCTACACAAAATTATTACATAGACCAGCTGGTGTGGCTCAGGGGTTGAGCGTCAACCTATGAACCAGGAGGTATGGTTTCAATTCCCAATCAGGACACATGCTCAGGTTGCAGACTCGATCTCCACTAGGGGGCATGCAATTCTCTATCATCATTGATGTTTCTATCTCTGTCTCCCTCTCCCTTCCTCTCTGAAATCAATAAAATATATTTTAAAAAATTATTACATAGAAGAGCTTTAGGTAGGTAATTTGGTTGGAATAAAGGACTAGATCCTTATTAAGACTAAATCCTTATATAGAAGTTTCATTTGTATAGCAAGCTAACTATTTATATATAGGAGGGGTGCTGCTTCCTAATGCTAACTTCCAGCCTTCCGGTAGGTTTGGCCAAAATCCTTGGAATCATTTTTTACTAGTTCTTTTTTTTCACTCTGTTTAATCCTTTGGCTATCTTGTTAATGCCACTTTCAAAACTCATGGTTAAATCTCTCTAATTCCCTTAGTCTAGCACAGGTTCTCTCTTCTCCTACAGCTCTAGTACTTGTTCAGCCTGGGCCCCTGTATTCCACCCCCTACTTTTTTTTTTTTTTTAACTTTTTTTTTTAACCTCAAACTTGTATCATCGCAGCCATGAACTTTTTCTACTTCTGCATTTAGCATATTGAAAACATGTTTACAGTTGTGTGGACTTTTCTCTCTCTATATTTGTGGTTCTCAATCTCAGATGGGCCTTTAAAACTGTTCAATAATCTGGGTAGCTCCCTCTCCTAACTGTTCTCTGTGACTATAACCAAAACATCATCATTGCTCTCAGGTACATTCTACTTTGTTTTATTTTTCCCCTGCTCTTCCCCGTTCCCCACCCTGCAAATTAATGGATTAGCTTTTGCTGCCCTCCATGAGAGACAATTCAAGGGTCTCATGACAAAATTCCTTAGCTTTTTGTTCCTATCCCCATGAGCTTTCATAGCTTCATCTCAGCTTTCTGAGAAAGACATAGGTCCTCATTCCTTTGTAACTTTTTTCTATTCTTTTAAAAAATCATATCCAGGTCTCAATTTATTATTTTCACTGTGATTATATTTTTAGCTTCCCTAGTTATGCTAAGCATTCTGACATCTCTTTTATTTTAAACAAAACCAGCTCCTTGATAGTGTTAAAATAATCTGACCTGTCCTGATGAAAGTGAGAACAATTTTGCAGGAATAAACTAATCTGACCTAAAAAAATAAAATAGTGTTGCCTTAATTAAGGCTTTGAAGAGATCTAAACTTTTGTTTTTCTTCCATTTTATTCGAGATGAAAAATAGACAAAAAATACTAAGTGCTGGCCAATGTTACCAGGACTTATTGCTAATAAATTTTCTTCTCTTATGGTGGAAGAAAGGGTAAATTACAGTAGATCCTCAGGTTACATTGGAGATCCGTTCCTACGGGGCGGTGTAACGCGATTTTCGCTGTAAGTCGGAACCCACCTACGTAAGCACCTAGGTCACTCACATGGAGCACATACACAGCAATAATGAAGTGACACAGTAAAAAAGATCTAAAAGAAAGATAACAACTCCATATCTTTACTTGTGGTAAATAAATAATAAAAACATAAAGCACATATGTACATATGTGAAAATGACGGAACTTTTTTTTTTAAATAAATAAATGGGAGATGGTGATGTAACCACGAAATGACGTATGTTGAGTCCAACGGAACCCAAGGACTGTCTGTACATTGTTTTCAGCAACAATTTCCTGCCTTTGCAGTCCTGACTTACTCAACACTCACTCTTACTTGCACCATCTGCCATTACCTACTAATGAGGCTGTAAATCATCTTTGTCCAAACTGGTCAGAAAATGTGCACTCCCACTATCATATGACATTGCAAATATATTCTATTTTTATATTTAATATTTTATAGATTAAAAAATTATAGAA
Source organism: Corynorhinus townsendii (assembly GCA_026230045.1). Classification (NCBI taxonomy): domain Eukaryota; kingdom Metazoa; phylum Chordata; class Mammalia; order Chiroptera; family Vespertilionidae; genus Corynorhinus; species Corynorhinus townsendii. The sequence continues at coordinate 164,125,171 of JAPDVU010000002.1, read as the reverse complement.
TATTCATAACTTTGATAAAAGCTGGCGGTTCCTTTTAAACATTTTTATTGTTGTGTGTGTGTTTTTAAAACAAATAACAAACTGATCCTTCACAGTGGTCAGCCAGTCCTGCAGATGATCAGCCTTGTGGTAAATACCTCCCATTGATGTGCCAACAGCAATCAAGTCTCAACTACAACAGTAGGGTCTATAGCCCACATAGGAGGAGGCACACTGGAGTGCCCAACTTAGGTGATTGGGGAGGCTGTGCTCCTGGAACTTACAGAACTCCTACTAGATAAAGCCATCCTATCAAGCCCGGGAGATGTAATAGCTCTACCTAAGACATAGAAACAAACACAAGGAGGCTGCCAAAATGAGGAGACAAAGAAACATAGCCCAGATGAAATAATAGAATAAAACTCCAGAAAAAGAACTAAACAAAATGGAGATAAGCAATCTGCTAGATGCAGAGTTCAAGAAACTGGCTATAAGGATGTTCAATGAACTTAGAACTTCAACAGCATAAAAAAAATTAGTCAGAAATGAAGGATAGACCAACTGAAATGAAGAATAATTTATAGGGAATCAATAGTAGAGAAGATGAAGCTAAGAATCAAATCAGTTATTTGGAGTATAAGAAAGCAAAAACCACCCAAGCAGCAAGAAGAAGAAGAAAAAAAAGAAGACAATATAAGGAGCCTCTGGGACAACTTCAAACATACCAATATTTACATCATGGGGGTGCTGGAAGGAGAAGAGAGAGAGCAATATATTGAAAACCTATTTTAAAAAATAATGACAGAAAACTAACCTAACCTGTGAAGGAAATAGACATACAAGTCCAGGAAGCGCTGAGAAACCCAAACAAGATGAACCCAAAGAGGCCCACACCAAGACACATCAGAATTAAATTGCCAAAGGTTAAAGACAAAGAGAGAATCTTAAAAGCAGTAAGAGAAAAACAGTTAGTTACCTACAAGGGAACTCCCATAAGACTGTCAGCTGATTTCTCAATAGAAACTTTGTAGGCCAGAAGGGAGTGGCAAGAATTATTCAAAGAGATGAAAATCAAGGACCTGCAACCAAGATTATTCTACCCAGCAAAGCTATCATTTAGATTCAAAGGACAAATAAAGAGCTTTCCAGATAGAAAAAGCTGAAAGAGTTCATCACTACCAAACCAGTATTACATGAAATGTTAAAGGGTCTTTTTTAAGAATAAAGAAAAAATATGAACAATAAAATGGCAATAAATACATATCCACAACAATTAAATCTAAAAAACAAATGAACAAGCAGAACAGAAACAGACTCATAGATACACAGAACAGTTTGATGGTTGCCAGATGGGAGGGGATTGAGGGGATAGGTGAAAAAGGTGAAGGAATTAAGCAATACAAATTGGTTGTTGCAGAACAGTCATGGGGATGTAAAGTACAGGATATGGAGTATAATCAATAATCTATGTATATAAAAGCATAAGTGACCATTACGATGAAACGACTGAAATGTCTGGAATGACTGGTTGCTATAATGTACACTGACCACCAGGGGGCAGATGCTCAATGCAGGAGCTGCCTCCAGCCTGCAGGCCCTGATCACCAATGGAGCCTGCTGGCCAACCTCCTGGTCCCTGCCCCCTGGTCAGAAGGCCCTGATCACCCAATCGGGGCCAGGCCCCTGGGCTGGGACGGGGAACTGGGGGGGGGAGGGTGGTGGACATGGCCCCTTTCCCAGGGGGGCCAAGGGCTGGCTCCCTCCTTGGGGCTGGCAGCCAACCTCCTGGGTCCCTCCCTCATCCCTCCCCCTGGCTGGCAGGTCCTAATTGCCCCATCGGGGCTGGGTCCTGGGCTGGGATGGGGAACTGGGGGTGGGTGGCAGTGGATGCAGGCGGCGAGGAAAGGAGGAGGGGGGAAGGAGGGAGGCAGGGAACCACGTAGTGGCAGTGAGTGGGCAGCAAGGGAAGGGGGAGGGGAGGAGGTGGGGAGACAGGAAACCTGATCCACCCTGATTGCTGGCTAGGCCTAGAGACCCCACCAGTGCATGAATTTCGTGCACTGGGCCTTTAGTATTCTAATAACTGTGTATGGTGTCAGATGGGTATAAGATTTATTAGAATGATCACTTAGTTATATAATGTTTAATCACTGGGGTGTATACCTGAAACTAATATAATAATACATGTCAACTGTATTTGGAAAAAAAAAACACGATTAAAAAAAGACCTGATTCAGTTTTTAAAATAATTTTTTCTATGGATGAATATGGTAGGTAGAATAATGGTTCCCCTGTAATGTTCATGTCCTAATCTAGGAAACTGAAAGTATGTTGCTACCTTACATGGCAAAATGCACTTCACAAATCTGATTATGTTAAGATTTTGATATTGGGAGATTATCATGGGTTATCTGGGTGGGTCCAATGTAATCATAAGAATTCTTATAAGAGGGAGGCAGGAGGATTAGAGTGACAGAGTCAGAGAAGAAGCTGTGATGATGGAAGCAGAGGTCAGCATAATGTTGTTGCTGGAAATGGACATGAGCCAAAGAATGAGGGTAGCCTTTGGAAGCTGGAAAGCAAGGAACAGATTCTCCCAGAATTCCTCCTGAAGGAACATATACCTTCTAATACTTAGTCCTGTATGACCCTTTTATAGACTTCTCCAGAACTGCAAGATAATAAATTTGTGATGTTTTAAGCCACTAAGTTTGTGGTAATTTGTTAAAGCTGCAATAGGAAGCCAACACATTAGACTTTTAGTTAACACAATATGATTTCTATCCCTTTAACCTAGAACTTAGTGACAGGTTATTTCAGATCCCATCCAAAGAGCACTGTCACTTTGATATGTCAAGATGAGCTCACCAAAGCAAAGGGCCTGCTCACCCAGAAGCCACCGAGACGGATTCATTATATTAGGAACTTTCTCTTGGACCCCTCTATCCCCACCTTCTTTGCTTCCCCCCATGTGGATTGAATACCATGTTGCCCAGCCACATGACATAAACTGCATCGAGGTTTATGAGTTATTTTCTTGCTATAGCTTAGTAAAAGAGTCTTAGAATTCTCAGCTTCTTCTCTACCTGGTTTGGAGAGTCAGAACATATTGGTCCTTTCTGGCTTAACGCTTCTTGAAAATCTGATAAGGTGGCTAGCTTTATGCATAGAGATCTTCGACTCTTGGTGCTCATTGGGGTCAACCAATCCAATCACCAGTTTGGGAGTGTAAGATGCACTGTTTAAGTTCACAATTGTGCCGGAGCATTGACTCTGTTTATTTGTTTATTCACCCATTAAAGAGTAATTTGTTGAATTAGTTAACCTGTGACAAGAACTGAGATGAGAGCCAGGTATGAACAGCTGAGTAAGATATGGCCCACATCCTCATGGAGTTCATATCCTAAGTGGAAGACCAACAACGAGAGAGATAAGTATTAAAATAACACAGCGAGGGAAAAAAATGAAAATATGCACAGGCTATCACTGATCCCCGAAAAAAGGAGCTTTTCTGGGGTAATGGGAGTGGGGAAGAGTCCTCAAGGAGGAGATGTCTCAGCAGAAACTGAAAAAGGAAGAGAAGAAATTTTCCAGACAGTGGCAAGGAGGTGTGTATGGCTGAAGGTGTTCTACCACATAGTGCTAGGTGTTCAAAATAAAAAGGGACACATTAAACAAAAAAAACCAGGAAATTAAGAGAGTGTTCAAGAAACAACATGGTTGAATGTTACTGGAGTATTGAGTATATGAGAATTGGGGAGGGGAAGACTGGATAGGGGCCAGAATGTGGAACACCTTGCATGCTCTGCACAGGAGCTTTGACCCTAGCATCTGGCTGTTCACATTTAGAATGCATAAAACGTGTGTGTTCAATTCATCAGCACTGTTCCAAACTGGTATCAGCAGTGAACAAGATGACAAAACTGCTGCCTTGTTGAACCCAACGTAGCAGGGGAGACCGATAAATGTGGGAAACACAAGAGGAGGTGTTGTGGCAGCTCACAAGCCTGGATAGGGGTTCAAAAAGTCTTCCTTAAAGATATAATTTCAGAGCTGAGTTTTGATGATGGGATTACTTAGGAGCTTGTTACGACAGAAGATCTCTAGCCCCCAACCTCAGAGAATCTTATTCACTAGATCTGGGGTAGAGTCAAATATGATAGGTGATCCTAATGCAGGGCTCAATATTTTTGCTTTCACTAAATGGATCTCAGATGTTGGACTTCTCTATATCCTTGATCCAGGAGGCTCAAACCGTGAATAGCCTCATTGAGATGTTGTAACACACATGATACTTAAGAAAAACACTATTACAATAACTTAGTGCTGTTCTACCACATTACATGGTTCTTGAATGATTCAGAGAGCTACTTTGGATGGGCTATGGTTAGAAGCAGTTTGGGAAGTTCCCGTCAAAAAGTTGAATAATATAGGAACGTGCTTCCATAGATTACTGAAGAATGAGTGAAGCTTTTCCCCCTTAATTTCTCCACTAGTTCCATCAATTTCCTGCCCTTGACCCCCACTGCTTTCCAAGAATATGGGGCTCAACTACTTAATCCCTGTGCAGAAATTTGGGCTGAGGATACTTTTAATTCCTGTGTAGAACTAGCTTCTCTGCAAAACTAGGTGCTAAATGATGGGAATATTGTTTAGATCTTTTTACTACAGGTTGCACATACTATAGTAGAAATAGCATAAAATTTGAAGCCATTCTTATCAGTGAATATTTACCTGCTTTGCAAAGTGCTCAGAAAACAAAGAATAAGACTTTGACCTTGATATCCAGAAGCTCACAATTGAGTCGAGGAGACAAATCATTTTAATAACAATGTGGGAGTGAAATGATATAAATCTTACAGGTTACTGTGGACAGGAAATGAGACAGCCAAACCCAGAGAGAGGGCTCACAAAGAGAAAAGCCCTTAGCTGGGACTTAACGGTTGAGATGATATTAACTGGGAAAGGAAAGTGAGGTTAAGGCACGTTTTATTTCCATCTTTTATACTCTGTTTCATCGTGTGTGTGTGTGTGTGTGTGTGTGTGTGTGTGTGTCTTCCCACAGGGTGTCTTTATGGTCTATACATAGCAGATTTGTCATCTGATAGAATCATTATTTATATATCTTCATTAACTTCGTATTTGATTGGAATTAAAAGTCACTGATTTCTGGATTAGATGACCTAAAATCAGCAATTTACTCGGGGTTTCCTAATGGATCATGTTCAAAGCAGAAAACATTTATTTAAAAGAGCCTTGTCCTTTGAAGCAGCACCAAATCACTCCATTAGCTTTGTTTGAAGTCTCATTAGTGCACCGTTGGTTGTTTGGGGTTGCAATATGGGCAAAGTGAATAACCACAGATGTGATGGCTTATTTATGGACCAGTCTGAGTGTTCAGAGAAGGATCAGATGGCCTTTCTCCATTCCTAGAGAACCACAGTCTCTCCCTTTCCTCCACTCCCTCTCCTAGCAGCCCAGCTGTCTCTCTTTTTTGTTTGACAGCTATTGACATACTCAACAACCCCGTTGAAGATCTAATGAAAACCAGGATTCTTTATTTAAGAAAAATGTGTGAGAGCAGATGAAAAGGATTAATATGGAAAGGTTCAAGATATCTCCTACCACCTTCCTGCCTCACAAACAGAATCCGAAGTCTAAGAGAAGCTTTTTTTCTTTTCCTCTCTCCAAAGATTCCTTTTTGCAGAAGAGAAGCTAAGTTGATCTACTTAGAAAGGGAAGAAGGGGTGGGGAGAAAAGCTTTGGCCTGTGGGGGTTAATGGAGGAGTATTTTTCCTGGAATTTTTGTGGAGAAAGATCCTGGAATAACTGTAGGAAAGGAGTAAAATTGGCAGGAGAGCAAAACGTATTTCAGTAAGTGCTTCTATGCACTCAGTGTTTGAATTTCTTGGAGCAGTAGGAGTGAAACATGGGGTTTCTTAGTTTTTATTTATTTATTTTTTCCCTTACACTGTGCTTCTTGGATGTGACAGAACTTTGAGACTAAATCATATTATGATTATATATGGATCTTCAGATGATTTTTTTAAATTTTTATTTTTTTATTGTTTTAAGTATTACAAATAGTAGTACATATGTCTCCTTTTTTCCCCCCATTGACCTCCCCTGACCTCCACTACCCCCCAGTACATGCCTTCACCTGCCCGCCCTCCCCCCCGCCCCAGTGTCTTGTATCCATTGGTTATGCTTATATGCATGGGTACAAGTCCTTCGGTTGGTCTCTTACAGCCCTCCTCGCCCAACCTCCCCTGTCTTCCCACTGTAGTTTGACAGTCTGTTCAATGCTTCTTTGCCTCTGTATCTTTTCCCCACCATTTCATTCCTTTAAAAAGTTTTGCCTTTGCAGACTAGAAATAAACATATAACAAAACAAAACAAAACAAAAAAATGTTTGAGTCCCAATTTCAATGTCCAACAGTTCTGAGTCCCTGTTTCAATGTCTAACAGTTCCTTATGTGTGTACATGTCAGCAATGATATCTGGATGGTGGGCAATGCAGGTCCAACCCTCTCTGGTTTGGTCCTAGGTAACCTGCAGCGGTGCACAGCTGCTGACTGCTCACGTGGCAAGTCGTTGTCAGCGTCTTCCATCTCTGGACTGTTTTTTCCTCTTGTCTTAGTGGTTGGAGCACACCTGTCAATTTCTCTCTGTTGCAGGAATCCACCTGGTCTTGGGGTTGTTTTCTGAAAATATACAAATATATTCAAGTTAATAAAGGAATCTTTTCTATATAATTGATTTGGGATCCTTTTTATTTTTGCCCAAACGATTTTCCTTTGTCTTATTTAGACACCATGTGTGTTTTTAATGGCCATCTTGCTGTTAGCATTACAAATGAAAATTAATTTGGTAAAGTAAAAATTTTCTAGATGTAATTTACTTATAGGATATTTTTCCTTATATGATATTGCCCTACTACTCCCCCCCTTTTTTTTATTAATGGAGGTTTTTGTAAATTTTATAATGCAGTCTTGATAACTTTAAATTAAATTTTTTTTTTTTTTTTTTGCCCACACATATGACTGCTTTAGGTTCATTGCATATTCAGGAATTTTACCATGAAATGAACTACCAATAGAAATTTTAGTTATTACTTTAAGAACAGCTTTTTGTCCAGTACAATTAACTTTACTTGAATATTCACTTATTTCAATTAGCCTATTTAAATTAATTTGAAAACTTGATTACTATTTTACTGTCAAATTTAATACTCTACCAACAATCTTAGTTTACCCTGTAAATATTAGTGGGAAGAATTATTTGCATTCTTGAGTGGGCCCTGAGCATTCCAGATGCTAGGCTGAATTTAGATATAGGGCAGCTACTGTTGGCCAAGTCTCTTGTCTGTTACCTGGGTCCCGATCTGAGCTGGGCCAAGTCTCTGTCTGTCACCTGTATCTCGATGTGAGCTGGGCCAAGTCTCTTTCTGTTGCCTGGGTCCCGATCTGAGCTGGGTGTGGGAAGCGCGAAGCAGCCATGGGGGCAGGAGACCTCCTTCAGAAAGGGTGAGGGTTCAAGCCCCTGCAATGTTGGGGGGGTGAGGGTCTGTGCCCCACTTCTGTTGCCCCCCAAGTTCTCTCCTGATGGCCCCTCTGAGACTGTGCCTGTCTTAGGTTGTTCCTTCCTTGAGGAATCTTACCCGTCTCTGGCTAACCAGCCATCCTCCGGGGCCAAGTAGGGTGGTGTGAGGTTCAGTTCTGTCTCCTTGGTAGCCTATGCCCCCGTGGCCTCCACACCCAGCACCTGCCTTGGGAACCCCTGGCCTGCTGGCAGGGTCCCGGCTCAGATGATTTTGTAAATATGGACTTGGAGAAATTGGGGATCACCCCTCACCCAAGCCTACCTGTAGACTTCAGTTTAATAATATCTGTCTTGGGGTCTGGATTACTAAAATTATCTCCTAACTTGTCTTCCTATCACCACTTTTCCTTTTCTTCAGTCTTTTATGCATACTGTAGCCACACAGCTCTTAAAATGTAAATTAGATTATGCTATTTTCTTGCTTAAATCCTTTTAATGGCTTCCCTAATTGCATGTTTCATAGGTTGAACTGTGTTTCTCAAAATTCATATATTGTTGTTCTGATCCCTAGGACCTCCAATGTGATGGTACTGGGGGATAGGGTCTTTAAAGAAGTAATTAATTAAAATGCATTGATTAATGTGGGTTCTAATCCAATATGATTGGTGTCCTTAGAAGAAAAGCAGGTTCGGACACGGGAACAGAAAGAAGACCATGTAAAGACACTTGGAGAAGAGAGTCTTTTCAAGTCAAGGAGAGGAGACAGAGGGTATAATCCCACCATGAACTTGGAAAGAGGAAAGCTGGCAATATTGTGTGAACAGTATTAGTGACCACCACAGCAAACCTCTAGGTACACAGAAAGAGATTTCTATGTGTCTAGGCCCCCCAACCCCTGCCCCAGCAGGACTCTCAGCAGCCTGTCTAGACTCAGTTCTGGAAGGGCAGGGGCTGGGAGTGTTTTGGTCATCTTTGTATTCCCAGTGCAGAGTGTCTGACGTGTAGTAGGCAGTTACTAAACATTCATTGACTGAGTGAACAAATGAATAAATAAGAACATCTGTTGATTACTGTGTTAGTGCTTCTCAGGCATTCCCCCCTTTAATACTTATTAAATGCTTCAAGGCAGATTTTATTATCTTATGGATGTGCAAGCTGAGGTAGTTTGTCTAAGAAAATACCCTAAATATAAATAATCAGTGTATTCTCTTCATTTGGAGCAAAGAAGTAGGTGATTACATGTCTTGCCCTCTTTTACTCTTTTCATTGTGTGTTTTGAATGAGACATTTTGTGTGGAGAGGGCATTATCAAGAATACCAGCCATCTTTATTTTTTTTTAAATTTAATAAATCTCTATTGTTCAGATTATTATAATTGTTCCTCTTCCCGCCCCCCCTCCCCCAGCTCCCCTCCACCCGGTTCCCACCCTACCCTCTGCCCTTCCCCACCCCAATGTCCTCATCCATAGGTGTATGATTTTTTTCAGTCTCTTCCTGAACCCCCCACACCTCTTTCCCTCCCGAGAATTGTCAGTTCACTCCTTTTCTATGCCCCTGATTCTATTATATTCACCAGACTATTCTGTTCATCAGATTTTTTATTCACTTGATTTTTAGATTTACTTGTTAATAGATATGTATTTGTTGTTCATAATTGTTATCTTTACCTTCTTCTTCCTCTTCTTAAAGAATACCTTTCAGCATTTCGTATAATACTGGTTTAGTGGTGATGAACTCCTTTAGCTTTTTCTTATCTGTGAAGCTCTTTATCTGCCCTTCAATTCTGAATGATAGCTTTGCTGGGTAGAGTAATCTTGGTTGTAGGTTCTTGCTATTCATCACTTTGAATATTTCTTGCCACTCCCATCTGGCCTGCATAGTTTCTGTTGAGAAATCAGCTGACAATGGTATGGGTGCTCCCTTGTAGGTAATTAACTTTTTCTCTTGCTGCTTTTAATATTCTCTCTTTGTCTTTTGCTCTTGGCATTTTAATTATGATGTGTCTTGGTGTGGTCCTCTTTGGATTCCTTTTGTTTGGGGTTCTCTGCATGAGTTGTAACTCTATTTCTTTCACCAGGTGGGGGAAGTTTTCAGTCATTATTTCTTCAAATAGGTTTTCAGTATCTTGCTCTCTCTCTTCTTCTGGCACCCCCATAATTTGGATGTTGGTATGCTTGAAGTTGTCCCAGAGGCTCCTTACACTATCTTCATATTTTTGGATTCTTTTTGCTTTTTGCTTTTCTGGTTGAGTGTTTTTTGCTTTTTTGTATTTCAAATCTTTGACTTGATTCTTGCAATCCTCTAGTCTACTGTTAGATCTCTGTATAATATTTTTTATTTCAGTCAGTGCATGTTTAATTTCTAGTTGGTTCTTTTTCATATCCTTGAGGATCTCGCTAAATTTATCGGCCTTTTCTAGAAAATTCTTGAAAAACATTAAAACTGTGGTTTTGAACTCTATATCCAGTTGTTTGCTTTCCTCCATTTCTTTCATTTGTGATGTGTTTCTTTGTCTCCGCATTTTGGCTGCTTCCCTGAGTTGATAGAGTGGCTTTGTGTGCTAGGTGTCCTATAGGGCCCAGTGGCTCAACCTCCCCAGTTACCTGAGGTGGACACTCTTGGTGCACCCCTTTGTGGGCTGTGTGCACAGCCTTGTTGTAGTTAAGTCATGATTGTTGTTGGTATCACTGGGAGGAACTTCTAATTGGCTGTGAGGATCAGCTGTGTCTATGCTGGGAGAACTTCTGTGCTGGAGACACCCTTATGAGACAAGACTTGCAAAAGCCTCTGTGCTCAGCTTGAATGAGGCGTAGTCTCAGATAGGAGCAGACAGCATTGGTTTCCTGTCAGCCCTACCTTAATAGGCCCCTGTGTCTCAGTTACCATGGTAATCACTGCAAGCACTTCTGAGAGAAAGCCGCCCTCGAGTTCCGTCCGCTGCAAGACAGTCCAGTTTCTCCCCGAATGAGTCTGGGTCCCCAGAGGCTCGCCCAGAACTGGAGTTCAGCGCAGTTGGGAGCTTTCATCTCCCTCCTGCTTGAGAAAGCCAGCTGTGCACTCAGTTGCCAGTCCTCTCTGCACGCACGCGTCTCAGTACCTCTGCCTCCTGCAGCTTCTCTGAGTATCAGTGTGCTTTTCTCTTTCCTTCTAGTTGTAGAATTTCCACTCAGCCAGCCTTCCTGTGGTTCTGGATGATGTCCGTTTTGTCTTTTAGTTGTAGTTTTGAAATTGTTGTGCGAGGCAGCAGTTTAGGTGTTTACCTATGCTGCCATCTTGGTTTCTCCCATCTTTATTTTTTTAATTTTATTTGTGGATTCTTTACTTATACAGTCTGAACATATTTCAAGGTATTTACTATTTGATTAAAAAACATTTTTCTCAAACAAAGTTCTGTCTTTTTCTGTGTTGACACGATTTGAATCAATTCTTTTTTCCCAGAAGGTTGGCTTCTATTTGAATTTTAAATGTAATCCAGATTCTAAAACAAACTTGTTAAAGTTAATATTTCCTTTATTATCAGAAGCAAGGTTTAGAAGAAGATGAGAGAAATATAGTTTTCTGAAATATTATTTACCATAGTGATCATTGCTGTTGAATGGGCTTCTCTTAGACATTGTCAAGTTGAAAATGTCAAGGAGAACTGGGTGAATAGCCCAAGGAAGGGAGATGGTGGAGGTCTCAACCCTTTGAGAAGCCAAAGGGGGCAGTTGGGGTTGTCCGAGGCCTGAGCTTACTAGTAAATGAAGCTAGCATGTTGGAGTCCCCTAACCTTCAGTTTCTTGATAAAACACTTTAATATTATTGGTGTGATCAAGAGAGGGAGTCTTGCTCTGAGTCAAGCATTACTCTCTTGGATCAACTGAAAGGAAAAAGTCTTGATGGCTGATGACTGCATTGGCAGTTACTGAGCACTCCCCTCGCGCCCCCCCGTCCCCTGAGTTTGGTCTCACTTTATTACTTAATGCCAATGGCCCATCTATAGCCTTGTGGTTAGGTAGTTACTGTACCTTAGTAAATCTTAAAGCTCAGCAGAAAACAATTTAATTAAGACAAAAGCGATAAATATGTTGTTGTTCTATTTGTCTTGCCTACAAAGACCATAATTAAGGAATTATAAAATAGGCTCTTTGGAAAGAAGCTGATTTCCTAAACTGAACTACCACTGAGCAATTCAGTGCAGTAAGAAAATCCAGCTGAGCTGTTATTCTAATTTTCCCATTTGTCCTCAGGATTACAATTTTGATGGTTAGTTTTCAACTTGAAAGTATCCTGAGAATTTCCCTCCTGATGTGCTCAAGTTAACTCTCAACACTATTTTATGGGCTATTAGTGCTACATACAGGTGACAACATTCTTCTAGTTTCTGGCACTTATCTGGTATTAGGGATATTTGATTAGACCAATAATAAGCTCATATCTCTTTGTGTTATAATGAATTGCTTTCTTGTTTGTCCTTCCCATTGATTGAGAGATCATTGAGGTTAAGGATTATATCTTCTGCATTTTCCAATTAGTTTTACATTGCAACTTGAAATGCTACACTGCAGCTGGGACTCTGTTGTTGAGTAGCAATGATGCAATGGGACTGACCCTGTTAGAGATGCTGGAATTAGCTGAGAGTAGCCTTTTCCTTGGTCCATGTGCACCAGCCCCTCATACACCCTGCAAATCTGGGCTCTTGGGCTTCTCTCAGGTGTGTTAGAAATATCTTGGTCTGCAGTGTCTTCATTTTCATTAGTTCTGCAACCCATTGCTCCCTGACTATTCCTAATCCACTGTGCATGCTGGATATGTGTTTGATGAGTGGACAAGTGAGGGTGTGTGTGGATACCTTAAGTATCTCTGTGCTGGTCTTGCAAATTTCTCATCATAATAATCTCTTCTTTTGGATTTGAGTATTATCTAAGAAGACCTAAATGCAAATCCCTCAGCTGAGAATTATCACTATCTTTCATATCACCAAAGGCAGGTCTTACAAAGGATGATACAACTTGGAACATAGTTTGATGGGAGAAAGGAGGAAGAGGAACTAGAAAGGCCCAAACTAGGGGTCTTCCCTCAGGATACCAGGATGCCAGGCTGGAATGGATTGTTGGTGGGGTCTCCGGGTATGAGGACCCTGAGCATGGGGGAATATAGAATATTATTAAAAGAAGGAGAGTTAAGTGGAAAGGAGGGTCTGCCAAAGACCAATTACCAGCGTTCAGGTTTTATATAGGGAGCCCTATTTATCCTGCCTACAGCAAAGCTTATGTCTAATGAGATCATGAGTGCAATGAAAACAAAGCCATTAAATGTAGGGTTTCTGAGTGGCCTAAGAGAGTCCCAACTGTCTAATTTACTCCTTATCTTAGGAAAGTGTATAAAGCAAAATCAAGGTAATTTTGGAATTAATGAATCGAACAAAAAAACACAGCAAGAAATACCCCCAATAGCTAATTGTTAGCTTACAGGGCACTAATAAACTAAAAGCTTATTTGCTTTACCGAGTATGAAACAGAAATCATCTATACTAATAAAAGGGTAATATGCAAATTGGTCATGATGCCCTCACAGTAACAACCAAACAGCAGGCTGCGTGGGGCGACAAGGCTGGCAGAGGGGTTAGCGAGGGACAACCAAATGACTGACCAGCAGGCTGTGTGGGGCAACCAGGTTGGCAGGGGGGTTAGCAAGGGATGACCAAACAACTGACCAGCAGGCTGCATGGGGTGACCAGGCCAGTGGGGAGTGGGGCAGTTGTGGGTGACAAGGTTGGCAGGGGGGGCAGTTAGGGTTGACCAAGCCAGCAGAGGGGGACAGTGAAGGGCGACCAGGCCAGCAGGAAGGGCAGTTGTGGGCAACCAGGCCAGCAGGGGGCAGTTGGGGGTGACCAGGCCGGTGGGGGGACACTTGGGGGGTGACCAGGTCAGCAGAGGGAGACAGTTAGGAGTGACCAGGCTGGCAGGGGGAGAGGTTAGGGGCGATCAGTCTGGCAGGCAGAAGTGGTTAGGGGTGATCTTGCTGGCAGGGGGGACAGTTAGGAGCGATCAGGCAGGCAGGCAGGTGAGCAGTTAGGAGCCAGCGGTCCCAGATTGTGAGAGGGATGTCCAACTACCGGTTTTGGACATCCCCCAAGGGGTACCGGATTGGAGAGGGTCCAGGCTGGACTGAGGGGACCCCCCTTACCTCCATGTATGAATTTTGTGCACTGGGCCTTTAGTCCTATATAATAAAACCCTAATATGCAAATCAACCGAATGGTGGAACAACTGGTCACTATTACATGCACTGACCACCAGGGGCCAGATGCTCAATGCAGGAGCTGCCCCCTGGTGGTCAGTGTGCTACCACAGGGGGAGTGCTGCTCAGCCAGAAGCCCTGAGCCAGGCTCATGGCTGACGAGTGCAGTGGACATCCCCTGAAGGGTCCCCAGACTGAGAGAGGGGGAAGGCTGGGCTGAGGAATGGCCCCAGTGCACAAATATCGTGCACCGGGCCTCTAGTAAATAAAAAAAAAAATAGCTTACACATGCAGTTCATAGTTTATGAAGCACCTTCATGTTCATCTTTCCAGTATTCCAGTAGAGCAGGTAATTCAGTTGTTATTCCCCATTTACAGTTATGGGTGCTGAGGCTTGGAGAAGGTGCTTGACTTGTACATCTTTAAGTGACTAGTAAGTGGTGAAGGTTAGATCAGAACCCAGGCCCTCCAGCTTGAACATGTGGCGCTCAATAAAGTGAAGATCATGATGCTTATTTACAGGCTCATTTACAGAGTTAGAGATAATGTATTTATGGTGTATACACCATGTCTGGCACAGAAATGGCACTCCATAAGTGGAACCCAATATTAATAATTAATAATAATTATTTGATCTAAGTAGAGCTGACCCTATGCTTGAGACAGTGGCAAGGGTCACCTGCATATATTGTGGAGTGCTATAGAGGGCCTGCTGGAAACAACCAATTAGCAGCCTGCGGGTGCCATGTACTTTCACGAGTAACTTCTCTTTCTAAGAACACAGGGACCCAAGGAGCATAACATAGCCCCACATTTTTGTGAGCTGCGTAAGTACTTTTCAGCACTATAATGTGCTTCTGCTCCCACACTAAAACACTGTAAATATCATAACCTCCGCTACAGCCAGGAAAATCTTAATAAACACCTGAGCTGGAAATAAAAGCCATAATTTACTTTACTCTGTATCAGCTCAAACCCTCACAATCTTTATTTAAACAACCAGCTTTACCAAGGTCAAAGCTGAATGCAAGAAGTACTCCTGGAAATGCTTAGATTAGGATGGCTGAGGAAGCAGTGGCTCTGGATGATTAAACCTGAACTGCTCTCCAGGAAAATGTAGGAGGCAGGTGCCCATCATATAAAGTAGGCATCATGATCTTCATTTTACTGGTAATGGGATTAACAAGGGTAATTTATACACATCCTATGATTAAGTCAGTTTAAACGTGGTCCGTTTCATTAATGGATGATTCCATAAGAAGTTAAAAATGTACAGAATTTTATTATTTCTTCTTGTATACCACAGTTAGTTAAGTCCTGTCTTAGTGAATGCACCTAATTATGCGAACTCTCTGAGCGTGTTTTTATTCCTCAGGCCTCTGCTCCAGGTGGTAGGTATACTTGGAGTCTTTTCTTGCGGAGGGGGGGGGGGGGGGGAGAGGGGAGGGCGCGGAGAAGGGGCTGCTATGTTTGCTATGTTGGGAACAAGCAGGACAGTCCTGTGTAGCTCTGATACCACATGGGTCCCTTTGAGCATCCCATTTTGATTGGTTGAAGTTTTATTTATTTATTTTTTAACATATTTTTATTGATTTTTTACAGAGAGGAAGGGAGAGAGATAGAGAGTTAGAAACATTGGTGAGAGAGAAACATCGATCAGCTGCCTCCTGCACTCCCCCTCCTGGGGATGTGCCCGTAACCCAGGTACATGCCCTTGACCGGAATCGAACCCGGGACCCTTCAGTCTGCAGGCCGATGCTCTATCCACTGAGCCAAACCGGTTTCGGCTGATTGGTTGAAGTTTTAATTTCCTACATCACTTCTAGATCAGTGAATCAAAAGGCTTCATGCTTCTGCTAAAAGGTAGACTCAGATCCAAAGGATTTATGTAACTTAGAGAATGCCCTTCAGGGAAGCATACTGGCTTTTTAAACTAATATCTTAGAGTTGTTAGCAATAACTACTAGCCTGCTCTCTAATATGAGTAATTTCTCTCAGGAAGTGACTTGAGTCTTTGGGGACATCTGGCTCAATACATCATCAGCACAGCTGGACTGAGGAAAGGTTGTATTGGTGAGGCAGCTGTGGTGAAGTGGACTCGACCTGGAGTTAGAAGACTGGGTTGGGGCCTCAGCTTTACCAGGCAATCAGCTGTATGCCTTTGGCAAGTTATCCTATCTTATTAGCACCTCAGTTTCCTTAATTTGAATTTACATTTATAATTAAAGATGTAGCTGCTTAGATAATGGACCACAAATCCTCTCGGCTGTGGAATGATCCTTAAAAAACGTTTACATAAAATATCTTAGTTTGCTAATCCATACACTGTGAGCTTGTTGTAACCAGTGTTTTTAGTTGATTAATTTACTTTTTTGTTTTGTTTTGTTGTTTTTGTTGAAGGCAATGGGAGAGCTTAGGTTTCTTCTCATGCAGGTTGTAGTGAGGATTGCTCCCCTCTTTAAAAAATTTCCAAAAACCACACGGACAACAAACAGTCCTTTGTAGCAGATATATTTCATGACTATTTGGAGGTAATGGAGAGAGGATAGAGCGTGTTGTATTGTTACATTTAAACACAGAGGAGTAAACTGCTTGAAGTGGAATATTAGACATCATTATGTTCAAATTCTCTGGCCACCTCCACCCTTTGGTGTCTTCTCATGGCCTTGCCAGTGGCTCAGGCCTGGGGCTCCCCCAGAATGTCCTCCTTTATCCCACAGCAGTGTAGCCCAAATCTGTGGCTGACTCATCTTGCACGGGAATATTAAACACTTCTGTCAATTTATTATAAAGGCTAATTTAATTAACTCTTCTCTGTTTAAATATCTCCCTTCTAGGTTCTGCCCAAGGTGAGAGTGGTGGGACTTACCTTTAATAACCAAAAAAGTTTATTAAGGTGTTTTCACAAATGCAAAAGAATTTAGTGTGTGGAAGAAGGTTGTTTGTGTGTGTGTGTGTGGTCAGTTTGTTTTCATAATACTTGGTTTACTCTGTGAATATATTTACCTTGTTCTCCCTACAGTCCATGCTCCATTAAAAGCACAAGTTAGATTGTGTCTCCTTTCCTTAAAACTTCACACGTTCAGAGTAGAATTCAAAGTTCCTGATGTGGCCTTCAGGGCCCAAAGTGCTTCTGTCTTTGACCTCTGAACTCTGACCTGCCATGACCCTTCCCTTCATTGAGCTCCAGTCACAGTGGCTTTTTGGGACCAGCCAAGCTCATTAGCACATCAGGGCCTTTGCAGTTCCCTCAAACAGCCAGGCCCCAGCTTCCCTTCATTTCTTCCAGGCCTCTGGTAAATGTCTCAGGATCAGGGAAGTCTTCCGTGACTGCTTGGCAGAATTGCACCTCCACTGTTTCATTACTCGTTATTATTTAATCACTTGTATAATTGTATATTTATTTTTTGTTTCCCACACTAGAATAAATGTTCTAAGAGTAGAGTGTTGTTATGTTTTCTGGCTCAGTGCTCTTTCCAAATCTCCTATACCAGTGGTCGGCGAACTGTGGCTCGCGAGCCACATGTGGCTCTTTGGCCCCTTGACTGTGGCTCTTCCACAAAATACCATGGCCTGGGCGAGTCTGTTTTGAAGAAGTGGTGTTAGAAGAAGTTTAAGTTTAAAAAATTTGGCTCTCAAAAGAAATTTCAATCGTTGTACTGTTGATATTTGGCTCTGTTGACTAATGAGTTTGCTGACCACTGTCCTATACCATTGTCTTATATAAATTAATCCCTTAGAATGAATGAATGAATGTATTTAGCCAACAAATTTTCTTTCTGTCTTTTTGTTAATCCTCACCTGATATTTTTTCCACTGATTTTTTTTTAAAGAGAGTGGAAGGGAGGGGTAGAGAAAGAGGGGGAGAGAGGGAGAGAGAGAGAGAGATACATCGTACATCGATGGGTTGTGTCATGCATGCATCTCCACTAGGACCGGGCACAAACCTGCAACCCAGGTACATGCCCTGACAAGGAATAGAACCTGCGACCCTTTGGTGCACACACCAACACTGAGCCACCCTGGCCAGGACTCAATAGATTTTTCTTGAGCACTTTTGTGTGCCAAAGCACTTTTGCCTGCAGATGATATTGTGATAATAAACTATGCCAAGATCTTTCCTTAAATGCAATGCTTCCCAAATGTAAAGCATGGTTCCTTTATGTTCCTCATTTCCTCTTTCTTTTTTCTTCTTCTCACTTCTAGGTACCAAGAGGCCCATTGCTCTATATCAGGAATTGGTCCGCCTTTTCTGTAAAGAGCCAGATGGTAAATATTTTAGGTTTTATCGGCCATATTGTCTCTGTTTCAACTACTCAACTTGGCCATTGCAACACAAAAGCAGCCATAAGCAGTAGGTAAAGAATGAATGCTACTGTGTTCCAACAACACTGGTCCATAGTTTGCTAACCCCCGCTGGATAGAAAAAAGCTTTCTCACAAATCAATGCAAAATTTGTCAGAGCACAGTGCGATACCTTTCTTTTAGTAATTGACATTTTAGTGGATCCTGAGAGAGAAAGCTTTATTTAACACAGACCAGTGACTAGTACAGTAGTCCTTCTTTATCTGCAGTCTCATTACCCATGATCAACTGTGGTCCAAAAATATTAAATGGAAAACCCCAGAAATAAACAAGTTATGTTTTAAATTGCACCCTGTTCTGAGTCACGTGATTAAATTTCATTCTGTCCAGCTCTGTCCCACCCAGAATGTGAATCATCCCTTTGTCTGATGCATCCACACTGCACATCCTCCCTAGTCACCGAAGCATCCACACTGCACATCCTCCCTAGTCACCGATGCATCCACACTGCACATCCTCCCTAGTCACCGATGCATCCACACTGCACATCCTCCCTAGTCACCGATGCATCCACACTGCACATCTTCCCTAGTCACCGATGTATCCACACTGCACATCCTCCCTAGTCACTGAGTAGCCATCTCAGTTATCAGATGGATGAGGTATCACAGAGTTTGTATTCATGTAACTCTTATTTACTTAATAATGGCCCCAAAGCACAAGAGTAGTGATGCTGGTGATTCAGATGTACCAAAGGAAGCTGTAAAATACATGTATGCATAGGAAAAAACATAGTACAGTCTGTGTACGGGTCAGTGCTATCTGTGGTTTCAGGCATCCTTGGGGGTCATGGAATGTAGCCCATGAGTAGAGGGTTGGGGGGTAATGAGGGGATAAGGACACATATATAATAACTTAATCAATAAAGAAATTAAATAATAATAATAAATAAAGGTAAGGGGATACTAGCATAGTGGGATTTGATGAATCAGCAAAATGTCAGAGGGGAGTTTAGTTTGGGGGGAAGGGAACTTTCCCAGTTAACCTCAAACTATATTTATTGTGCTCAAGTGAGGCTCACCCCATTCCTCAACAAAAGAAGAGTCAGTCTAAAGAGATTTAAAACAGAAAACAAATGGGACAGTAACCAAATCACTCCAACTTCTATTAACTTCAAAGCGGTATGACGAGTAAGTATTCTCTTGTGATCAGGTTTTAATACCTTTACCACTGATGATCTGTGGCATCTGACAGTTAGAGGGCTGCATTTGTTAGGACTGTTATACATCTCCTAGGGATTGCATCTCCAAATATCAGGCTGGATTACCACACTGGTCTGGGCAGTTTTATCTCAGGTTCAAATTCCAAATTGTTGTTTTATGGTTTATTTTTCATGGCATTATTTGCCAGAAAAAGTGGTCTGTGGTGAGCATGCTTGATAACTGCTGAATTTCTGGATCTACAGACTGCCTTCAAACTGTGTGTCCACAGGAGAAATTGTACTAATGTAATTGTTAGATTATAGGTAAGATGCTGTGTTGCATATGTTCACTGTCTTATGTCAACTCTGTTAATTTGAAACATACTGATATCTGGCAGGGCCAGAACACATTTTTGGCTACTCAATATGTATGTGCATACATGTAGTGTTTCTTTTACAAAAAATACTAGAGGGACAAAAAAAGCTGATGAGTCAATGTATTTCACAAAGCGGAGTTTCCACATATAGATTACAGAGAAAATGTGCCTCATTAGTAAGATGTTATTGTATTCTGGTAACCAAAATTAAAAACATATGTAGGAAATGTTCCATTGCTTTTTCAGGATTCGAAGTTCAGTCTGGACTATGGGTTGATATTTAAATTTTAGTGTTTGTTCTTCTTGAGTGATAATCACATTTTAAGATGGTGTTTCCTGATGAAACTTAAATAGTAATGTAATGCCGCTGTAGAGATTTGGTTTCTTGGGTTTGATACAGAATGGATTTTATTTTTTTAAATCGCAAGGCTGAATGAAGCATACACTTGGTAAGAAGCAGGGAGACCAACAAGGCTGTGCCAGAAAGGAAAATTTATTTTGGAACATTGTCCTGTTCAGTGAGAGGGGAAAATGGGGAAAGGTGGAGGGGGTGTTTTATGGAAAAAATGACTTTCTTAGCTTAAATAATATTAATAATAAGCTATCCAAAGAGTTATAAGGTTATCTGGGCTTTTTTCTTTGGCTTGTTGCATTTAATTCTTTACCAAGAGGAAAAATATTTTCAATTTTATTGCCCAGGAAAGAAATTTCTCTGTATTTCTGATGACAATATTACAAACATATACACTTCAAACAGGATCAGACTGATCACTCACACATCTCAAATTGCTTTTATTTGTTCTTTTTCCTTCAGCACATTTCCCTTCTCCTGTCTTTCTTTACCTTCTTTTTGCTTGAATCTGCTATAAAAAATAGTGACATTAGGCAAATAATTAGTTTTAAAGTGATATTTTATGTAACTAGACACTTCACATAATGTGGACATTAAATGCAAAGCCAAGTAGTTTTGTTAACGTGAACATAAGCCCTTCCTATTTCTAGAACAAGATGTATTATGTAAAACCCTGATTGTTTTCCCCTTTTGCATCCAAGTTAGCTCTATTATGTTAGTATCAGCAGATGGGTTTAATTTGAGTAATTTTTCACTTTGGACCACCTTATGCTTTTTCCTGAGAGCCAAAAATGAGAGTGAGCTCATAGAAGGAATTGCATAAATGATACTCCTTAAGATTGTTTGAGAACTTGAGTGGTTGTACCCAGTTGATAATAAAATAAAAAAATAAGCAATAATGAAACATTATCACAACCCCCCCAAAGCTCTTTTCCATCTCTGGATATTATAAGAGCTACATCAGATATTTTGACTAATACATTAACTGAAATTTAAATTTAGAGTATATTTTTTTAATTGAAGTTGAACATTTAAAATTATGCATATTTTAAATAATATAATACTTTTCATTTTGATTTAAAGATTTAACAGCATTTTCATCTTCATTATTTAATTGACTTATCATGCCAACCTTATGAGATAGGCATAGTGTCTCCGGTTGACTAGAATAACAGCCCCCAAAGGTTAACCCAATCACTGGCTATTGGGAGTCGAATTAGACCTAAAAATCAGACAGGAATTGACAGCCAAATGTGACTACAACATTGTGACATTGGGCATATGCTGTGTGAATTTTTGTGTTTATTTCAGAACGAATCCAAGGTGGTAGCTTCTCTAATTTAGATTTAATTTAATGAAAACATTAGAAATAGCTAAAATATTACATTCCTCATGGCCAGATACCTAACATAACACTATTAAAAGCCACAATTAGAAAAAAGGACATATCATCTTCCCTACTTTGACAAAACAACGAAAATGTGTTTCAGTTAAACTTTCCACATTGACAACCACATGTGGAATGATGTTCATAAATTTGAAGCTGTGCATGGTAGGCACTGCTTCTTTGCACTGGCAGCCGAGCCTTACCTTTTCCCTCTGGCCATGTGGGAGGGACAGTTCTCTGTCTCTGTCTCTAGGTGTGGCCATGTGACCTGCCATTGCCAATGAAACATGAGGAGAGGGACATCTGGATGGAAACTTTAAGAACCGGGTGTTCCCTGTGCTCTGCCTTTCCCTTTGGCAGTCATGGAGGCGCATGTTGAAGTGGAGATGCTATTACACTGAAGCAGCCAGGAATGCCCAGCCAACATATGGAGGACAGCTGCCTGGAGAGCATCTGGGACCAGCAACCCAGCAATGGACTCTTTGAACAAGAAATAAACTCTTGTGTTTTAAGTCACTGAGATTTTTGGTTACCATAGCAACCTAGTCTCTCCTGATCAATGAAAAATGAAACTGAATGTAGTGAGCTAACACAGCATTTTAATTTCCAAAAGGATCCCTCTGGGCCATGGAGCACTATTACCTCTTTTAAATGTGCTCTTTCAACCCTGCAGGCCCCCAAGAAACAATATTTTTGAGTACCGTGTGGCCATAACATCATAGAGTTATTGAATAATAAACTGGTCGAGTCTAGAATCATGAAGGACAAATTGTTCAAAACTTTTAAAAATTATTTTTCTAATGAGGTCAAGTTTATATTTTGAGAAATTAAAACCTATCTAACTAAACAATCAATCACAATTTATCATTAATTACCAATAGCATCTCTTTGAAGATATATGTCAACGAATCAGCTCAAAGCTTATTAACTATGTATAATACATGTATGTATGTATGCATACACATATATTTAAATAGTAAAAGTTACCATAAATATTTTAACTTTTCTTATAATATGCAGAGTGCAATAAAACAAATGAACCCTCCAGGGATTCGCTGCCTTTCAGAGGAGAGGTAATAACTCGAGCATAAGCTCCATGCTCCAGGCCAGGCACATAGAGGAGGACTTAATTGTAGAATAAGTAAGCCAATGGCAAGAATTCATGTAGTTGTGTCCCCAGAAAGTAAAAGGTGCAGTGTGGATGCCTGCAGGGGACTCTGCATTTCTAAAGCACCCTGAGAAGTGAGATGGCAGATGAGCCAATCTATGGATGTGTTTGTAGAGAACTAAGATAACTCCCTGTGCGTGGTAGGAAAAAGCACTGCATTTGGAGATGGAGGATCTGGGTTTACACTTCTAATTAATTCACTACTTGAGAAAATCAGTTGACTCCTTTGAGACTCAGTTTTCTCATATAAGAAGGGATCTAGCACACTATCTCACAGGATCCTGAACTTGGGGTCTACCTGGAATCCCTTAGAATTATATGCAGTCTTGGAGTGTGATATGTATGTATGTTCTTTTCCAGAATTGAGAGTCAATAACTTGCCTCATTCTCAAAGGGGTTAAGAGCCCAAATGGTTATCAATAAGTGGCACAAGCCTGATATCATGCAGCTTCCAAATGCCAGAGAAGAGAGAGCAGAGGTTGGGAGTGAGGAGGTACTTTTATCTCCAAACATCTGTTTACCTGACATTGTGTGTTTAGTGGCTAAGCTAGGCCCAAGGACTAGTTTTAAATGTGGAACAGGAAAGTCAGTATAAAGCATCAATGATTTGTAGTGTACACGAGGTCAAAGTCTTTACCCCACAGCTTATTGTGAAGACAAGCAGTGTGATCAGTCCCTTGATTTGCTTTAGAGAATCATTCAGAGCTGTGTGACCTGAATCAGCTGGGCCAGGAGCTCCCTCCTCCCTCAGTGACAGTGGCTGTTTCTGACTTCAGGGTCCCTCAGCACCAGGTCCTGCAAGGTTTCCAGGTTTGGGCAGCTCTTGTTTCCCCACCCTCCTAACCAGCCGGCATCCATGCTGTCTGGCACCCAAGCCAGGTGTTCATGTCCCCTGTAAAGATGCACTCATGCTTCTCCCATAAAAAGAGAGTTGTTTGGAGTTCTACACCAGGAGCATAGCTCAAGGGCACACTCAGTCCTGCTCCAGCCTGTGAGTGTCACAGGAGACTGCAAGAATGGGGACCCTGAGCCCCACTGACCCTGGGACCTATGAGTGACAATTGCTGATATTTGCCCGAGCCTATTACCTGACACCTGCCTCCATTAAAAATTTAATCCTAGTAACAAAACTGTGAGGTAGACAAACATCTTCTTTCTCCAGGAAAGGGGGCTCAGCTTGACTGAGCGGTCACAGGTTATAACTGCAGGGATTTGCCAGAAATCAAAAGCTGGCTATCCTACTCAAATCTGGGATTCTCTGCCCTGAAGTCTGGCTCCTTCCTCGTCAAATAGTTTTGAACTTGTCCTTTATTTGTAAAATTGAAAAACAGTAACAATAATGTCCATGTCACAAATTGTTGTAGGGATTAGCTGTTAGATGTATAAAGGGCTTTGTGAAGGGGAAATCTCATCTCCACATAAGAGTTAACCTGGTACTTGCCCATGTCACCATGGAATTTATTCCAACAGCCATCTAGGAACAAAAATAGAAACCTGGAGGAATATGAGCATGTGGGACAAAGATGCAGATACTAGAAAGGAGGAAAAGGATGCTTTGGGGGAGGGAGGGAGAGGTTTTCAGACTTTTCCTAAATAGCAATTGTCTCCAGGCTTAGCACTGATGGGAAACAAGAAGAATCAGTTCAATTGCTACTTGGACCCAAGGCTCACTCTTCCTGCCCATGTGCATGGGCCTCAGCCACACGAGGCAGGAAGACCACAAGAGTGCCTGACTGGGGACGGAAAACATGTCCTCCTGCTGCGGGGCTAACATTGGGGTGCTTGGCAGAGCTGATTGCTCCCTCACACGCAGGCTTGTCAGTGCCTCCTTTACCACTGAGCAGGCGTTTCTGCCACCTCACCACATCTGCTTTTCCACTGGGGGTTAAGTTTTGTTAAAATCGAAAACATTTTTTTTTTTTTACCAATGTTTTGCCTGGACTGTTGGGCAAAGCTAAGGCCCCAGAGAGCTGACTGGATGGTAAAAACAAACAATAAACCTCACTTGACCTCAGAAAACATTCCCTGTCTCCACTTAGACCTGTGTGGTCAGAGGTGCTGAAACTGTGAGTGTGAGAATGTTTCCAGGCTCCCTCCCTGCCCTTGTCCCTCCGTGCTCCCCAGTCTAGTCTAGACTTGTTCCTAGATTTTTGTAATTTAGAACCAAAGAGTTGGCAGAGAGGGCAAATTGGGGGAGGGAAAAGCAGAGACATAGACACCTGGTCTAGGGGTCGATGAGGAGGGTTTTGGGGGAACTGGTGTGAAATAGAGGACCAAGAAGAAAGGGATATACACTGAGTGGCCAGATTATTATGATCTCTGAATGCATAATAATCTGGCCACTCAGTGTGTGTGTGTGTGTGTGTGTGTGTGTGTGTGTGTGTGTGTGTGTATGTTAGAGGCTTGGTGCATGAATTCGTGCATGGGTGGGGTCCGGCCAGCCTGGCCAGGGGGAGGGGACATGGGTAACCACCCATGTCCCCTGCCTGCTGGTCAAACTCCTGGTCGAGGGGAAAATTTGCATATTAGCCTTTTATTATATAGGATATACACTGAGTGGCCACATTATTATGCATTCAGAGATCATAATAATCTGGCCATTCAGTGTATATGAGAGGTATTGCTGGAATCACATTCCTTTAATATCTTTCAAGAGATGTAAGTAAACAGTGGGATTTCTTTTAAAGCTAATTTTTCATCTGTGAGACTGTTTTTTTGAATGCAACTTGACTTGGAGACTGATTCATGTAGGTTATAGGTTCCATAAGGTCACAGATAAATGTCATGTGTCAGAGTTATCACCCACACCCCAAATCTAAGTCCATCCAGTCATCTCTGTAGCTTCAACACTCATCCTAACACTGTTGGGTGCTTCCTGCACCCAGTTCATACCTACTCAGCTTCCTTCTCTGGCAACCTTTTCCATTGTGCCTTTTAGAAATATCTTTCTTCTATCAAATCTCTGCTCTGTCTCAAACATCTCTACAGAATCCTCTCTCTAGTTCACATTTCCACAGACAACAGCCTTTCTGATAGGAACAATGCCTCTCCTTCAGGGCCTCTCATCTCAGCCTGAGTATCTTCCTCTGAAGGTAACACAAGTGTGTGTGTATGTGTGTGTGTGTGTGTGAGAGAGAGAGAGAGCGAGAGAGAGAGAGAGAAAGGAGTAGGTTAACAGTTTAACAAATAGACACAATAGATGGCTCAGATGAAATAAAATTTTATTTTTCGCTCACATTACTAATACTGGGTGGATGAAAAATGTTGTGATGGGAATTTTGATATTTTAAGGAAAAAAATGATTATAGGGGGAGGATTCCTTTTGCTTTTGCCAAATCCTTGACCTGCTGAACATACCAGCCCTGCTGAGTTCTTGGTCCTGACCCACTGAATGTGCCAACTGTACTGGTTGAATCCCCCATCCCAGCCCTGCTGAACACAGCGGCTGTGTTCGCCACTTTCACAGCCCCAACCCCATGCACCACTCTGACTGCCTGGGCCTCATCCATCACACAGACTGCTCTGACCTTCAGGGTCATACTGGCTGGATCCCTGGCTCTAGACTTGCCTCCATTAAGTTGGCTATAACCTGCCGGGTCCCTAAACACAGCCCCTCTGACCACACCACTTGTGCTACAAACCGTGCTATAACCTCTGTTGCAATGCTTGAACTGCTGCTACAGACAGTAGTTCTATTTGTAACCAGTGGATTTGTGCCCTACAAAGACAGGAATTCTAACACATTTTCTTTTGGATATGGAGCTATAATTATGCATGGTGCCTTATAGAATAGACTTTTAACAGAAGAGAATTTCTTTCTGGATTAGGCATTGCTGAGAACTAAATTCTCCATTTATAATTTAACTTAATTGATAATTAGAAACATTTACCACAAAATAGCTTCTGGCTCTGTACATTTTTTTCTTTATTGATTAAGGCAGTAGTTCTCAACCTTTCTAATGCCACAACACTTTAATACAGTTCCTCATGTTGTGGTGACCCCCAACCACAAAATTATTTTTGTTGCTACTTCAACAAACTGTAATTTTGCTACTGTTATGAATCGTAATGTAAATATCTGTGTTTTCTGATGGTCTCAGGTGACCCTGCTAGCGGATCTCAACCCGTGGGTCGCAACCCACAGGTTGAGAACCACTGATGGGGCACCGCACCGGTTGTTCAAGCCTCCGGTTGGTCAAGCCTTTGTCGTTATTGGTTGTTATGACCTAGGGTTTTTATATATTAGGATGCATGCATACAAGTACTTTGGTTGATCTCTCCCTCTTAACCCCACCCTCCCCTACCTTCCCTTTGACGTTTGACAGTCTGATCAATGCTTCTCTGTCTCTGAATCTGTTTTTGTTCATCAGTTTATGTTGTTCGTTATATTCCACAAATGAGTGAGATCATGTGACATTTATCTTTCTCTGACTGGCTTATTTCGCTTAGCATAATGCTCTCCAAGTCCATCCATGCTGTTGCAAATGGTAGGAGTTCCTTCTGTACACTTTAAACCTTATTTTCCCTTCATCTCCACATACTTCTGGGGCTGGGAGGTGTTCACATCTCAATGTGATGTCTGGCCCTGCACTTGAGTGTCACGATGCTGGCACAGTGGGTGTTCCTGCTCTGATGATGAGCAGTAACTCATGACACGTGCAAGTAATTGTGAACCACATAAATATATTCCTTGAAACCTCGACTACATACATTGCCAACTCAATGTTTCTTGGATTTCAAAATGCTGTGGATATAACTTTTATAAATTTTAATACATTTTGTAAAAATGTCTGATTCTGGGAACACATTGTTAGGGGCCTTGAAGCTAAAACTTTCTTAGCTTAAATCGCTTCCCTGGGCATCAGCAAGTGGGGGGGCAGGGGGCAGAGAGTGAGTGGTTAGGAGAGAAGGGCGAAATGGTGGTGAAAAACCAAGGATGGGGCAAGTTTCAAGGAAGAAATATTACTGGCAGCACATTCCACAGAGAACCTAAGCGAGATAAGAACTTGGATAGAATTCTGGTAGACACAAGGCCATTGCTGACCTCACTGGATATGGGCAGATATTCCATTTGTTTGTCCTCTTTCTCTTTTCTAGAATGGCTCCTAAAACTCCAGGAATCGGGAAGCTGCTGCTATTAGCTGGCAAACATGATCAGATGCTTTAAGATGAAAGAAGCTTCATGAATTCTGAGAATGTGTTCTAAGAGAGTATGGGAAACAATTCTGTTATAAAGAAGAAGGTTATGTTGTTGATTAGAGAGCCCTGATAGCAACAATCTACATAACAGCCCCACTGGTGAATGTGTGGGGCCAGCATTTTTGTGGATGTTGCCCCATAACAAATTTCCTTGAGTATGTTGATGTTTTTTTTCTTTCTTTCTCAAGTGTATTTATCATCTCTATAAGTGTCATTTGGGTCTTTAAAAAAAAATCTCTCATTATTTCTCTGCCTCATGTTCATGTTTTCCTCTCGCTTTCGAACTTACAAATCATAATTATACTAATTATTTTAATGTCCTTTTCTGACAATTCCATCATCTCTATGATTTTTGAATCTGTTGCTATTATTTGATTTTTCTCCTGATTTTGGGTCATCTATTAGTGGTATTTTTTGGTTGGGTGCCAGACTTTGTGAATTTATGTTATTGGATGCTAGACTTAGTCATATTTCTGTCTTTCTTTTTTTTGTTTGTTAATCCTCACCTGAGGATACTTTTCCCATTAATTTTTAGAGAGAGTGGAAGGGAGGAGAGAGGGAGGAAGGGAGGGAAAGGGAGAGAAGGAGAGAGAGGGGAGAGAGAGAGAGAGAAAGGGAGACATTGATGTGAGAGACCTTGGTTGCCTCCTGAGGTGCCAGGACTGGGCCAGGGATCAAACCTGCAACCCAGGTACATGCCCTTGACAGGGAATCAACCCAAGACCATTTGGTGCGTGGGCAGATGCTCTAACCATTCAACAACACAGGCCAGAGAGACTTGGTCATATTTCTTTCAGTGGAGCTAGACTTTGTTCTAGTATGCAATTAAGTTACTTAAAATCAGCTCGATCCTTTTGAGGCTTGCTTTTAAGCTTTATCAGGGCAGGTCGAGAGCAGTCTTTATTCTAGGGCTAATTTAGCCTCAGTCCTAAGATGATACCCTTCTGAAGATTCTACCTAGTCCTTTGGGCATTAGGACATTTTCCCATTCTGTCTGGTGGGAACACAAAATATTCCCAGCACTGTGTGAGTTCAGGGACTTATTTGGTCTATTGGTTCTTTGCCTGGCCCAGGGCAGTTTCCTTTCATGCATGCTAAACTAGTCACATTGTAACCGGCAAGATTGGAGAGGACCCTCTGCATTCTCTCTGTGCAGCTCCCTCATTGGTATTCTTTCCCACAGATTCTAGCTTCCTTGGCCTCCCTGTACTCTGAAGTCTATCTCCTCAACCCAGGGATACCATGCTGATCTCTGTTCAGGTCACCCCTGCTCTTTGCTACAGCCTGGAAATTCTTCTAGGCAGTAAGTAAGACTCATCTGTTTCTATTTTCCCAGGGATCAAGTTTCACATGGCTTGCTGTCCAATGCCTGAAAACCATTTTTCCCCCTTATAATTTGTTTGGTTTTCCAGTTGTTTAAGGTGGAAGGGAAAACCGGTCCTTGTTATTCCATCTTGGCCAGAAGGGAAAGTTTATGACATGTTGATTTTTGACTGATGGCTAAGAGTAATGTGTTTTTCCACAAATATTCTTAGAATTTATTGTTTCTTAAACATATAAACAAAGACCTGACATGAAAATAACTTGTTTTCTACTTCTTCCTAGGTCTAAACCTCCCCCAGTGGAACATTTTTCTTCTCATTATGTTGACTGATTTTTTTTATTTTCTTTTGGTAAAGAATGAGTTTTCAGGAAGACCTACAGAAAAGCAGATTGAAAGAGTAAGAATCCAGATCGGACAGTCCTTGGCTTCTTGAAAGAAATATCTCCAACTCATAATTAGTTTTTACCATAGAGCGGTTTTCCTGAAAGATCTGCATTGCTTAAAAAATATATTGAACAAATGCAGGCCCCTCATATACGTCTTAGTTTATCCAGATTTGCTTTCCTGTGTTACTATAATCTATTAGAAACAAACAACCCAACCAGTCACATGTGAAAGTATTCATTTTATGCGTTCACTCACTAAGAACAAACCGAACTGTAAATTACAAACCAGCAGCTTTCTAATGACTACTAGAGGCCTGGTGCATGAAATTCATGCACTTGGGGGGCAGGGGTCCCTCAGCCCAGCCTGTGCCCTTTTGCAGTTCAGGAGCCCTCGGGGGATGTCCGACTGCCTTGGAGGCGTGAGAGGCTCCTGCCATTGTGGCTGTGCTCGCCAGCTGTGAGCCTGGCTTCTGGCTGAGCAGCACTCCCCCTGTGGGAGGGCACTGACCACCAGAGGGCAGCTCCTGCATTGAGTGTCTGCTCCCTGGTGGTCAGCACGCGTCATAGTGACTGGTTGTTCCACCTTCCGGTCGATTTGCATATTAGCCTTTTATTATATAAGAAGGATAATTCCATTGCAACTATTAATTGTACAAGTGATTCCACCTCTGTTGATTCTAGAATAAGGAGCAACAGAGTGAGAGGTTCTGAGGCAGTAATCCCTGCCTAAGGTGCGAACACTGTGGATGTATATCCTAAATCTGGAACGAAACATTTCCAAAGATTGAAGCCTAAGAATATCCCTATGGAACAATTCTTTTTATATTGAACCATTTTAGAAACAGATTTCATAAAGTTCAATTTTTCTGCCCTACTTGCTTTTATGTGAAAATTTTATTTATAGTACAGCTTTGAAGGAATTTCAGATTATAAAGAGATTATAATTTTCACTAAGGAATCAGGACAAAGGAATGTTATATTGGCTAGACACACAAAATCATCCTTCATTTATTTATCAAATATATATTCAGGGTCCACTCTGTGTGACACACAGTGCTAACAACACGGGGTATTGAAAGCAACCAAATAATCTTACTTTCTCAAAGAGAAGTGACCTGAATTTGATTGCCTTTTGAGTTACCTATTTAATATTACACAGTGCATTTCCCCCTTGATTTATGGGCTAATGTGGGACACAGGGTAATTCTTCATGATATGCTAAAAATTGATCTTCAAGGTTCTGTTTTCATCTACAACTACTACATTAATTTTGGCTTTTTTTTTTTTTTTTGCCTCCCCACAAAGAGGGATTCTTTTCAATGATCTGCACTTGTTAAATATTTAGAAATGCGTTTAGTATTCAAACAAAAGCTGCTTTATGTAACAATACTTTTTAGATTTTAAATGTCCTTGCCTGTTGTTTGGCATGGTTCTGCTGGGTTGTGTTAAGTCCAATTTCTAGACTGCCCTTAACTTTTTTGTATCTTGATCTCAACTCTGACTGCCCAGTTTTGACCTACACTCCTTTTTCTATGGCTTTCTGTCTGCTTGGCTGTTCCAATTTGAGTCCTAGCTCAGTTAAACGCTTTTAGCTCTTGAACCTTCTGCATCACTTCCCAATCAATGATTGGCTCACTCCTGGCACAGACTTTTCTTGGGATGGCTGTTCTATAGTGGTGACTTATTCCCCTATTCCACTCACCACTGGTCTTTGGCACAAACCTGAGACAATGTAGCTGTGCCCCTTGGGGAAGTCTGTAGCCAGGATCAGGTAAATGCCTCTAGCTACTTTCTTATAAAGAGGGTTTGCTACTTACACTATTTTTGTATTGCTCAAGCTTTTATTTTGCATTATTACTTATGAAAACCTTTGGGCTATATGTATATTGGATTTATCCAGGTGATCACAACTTGGTCCTGAAGAGTACAGAATGAAATCTCAACTCACTATCAATGATCTCATAAATTATTCTGGTCAGTGTAGCTTCACCACTTTCAAACCACCAGATTCCATTCAATGGTCTTACTTGCTTTGAACACATTCTTTTACATCATGTTTATTTAAATATTTGATTAATTAGAACAGTGAAAAACTTGCTAGTTTAGATGTCTTATTCATTTTTTTACCCCCCCCCCTTTTTCTTCAACCCAGCAGAACCATGCCAATTCCTCATGTTATGATAAAAATTGATCTTCAGGGGAGGGGAAAAATGGTGGCAGAATAGACAGACGTGCCGTGAGCCTTGTCCCGGAGCAGATAGAAAGAACAGCTGAGGGTTGCACGGGGAGTGTCTGTTGGAGAGTTAAGGGACAGCTCTACTCCAGGAGAAGGTGGGGTACTGCTGGACAGGGGTCCCCTGACCCGGCAGCCCTCACTGATGCTGAGTTCCCTCCCGGAGCCACTGGCTCGGATGTGGAGGCTGCGCCATCTTGAAGGGGAAAGTGGATGTTAGCTAAAGACTGAAAATCTACAACTGTAGCACCCACCGAACAGCTGTGAACCCCAGAGCACTAGTCCCCAATTGGCACAAACATGTGGATTCAGAGGAGCTCTACACTCCACCATGGAAAGGTCATATTTCACCTTGGATAAGGAGAGAGAGAACTATATAACCAGACACCCAGAGAAGAGAGACCATGGGGAGACAAAGAAACAGCCTGCATATGAAAGAAAAGCAGGCATCACCAGAAAATGAAGTAAACGAAATGGAGGCAACCAACCTGCCAGAGAAAGAATTAAGAGAAATGGTCATAAGGTGACTGAAAAGAATGGAAGACAAATTCGACAATATGAGTAAGAACCAAGAGGAAATGAAGAAGAACCAAGAAGAAATGAAAAATTTACATTGCTGCTGTAAAGAACTCAATAGAAAGCATCAAAAGTAGACTAGAAGAAGCAGAGGACTGCATCAGTGAGCTAGAAGACAAGGTAGGAAAAAATACCCAAGTAGAGCAGCTTCTAGAAAAAAAATTAAAAAGCAGGAGGAGAGCCTAAGGGAACTTTGGGACAACATGAAACAAAACAACATCTGCATAATAGGGGTTCCAAAAGGAGAAGAAACTGAGCAAGGAATAGAAAACCTGTTTGAAGACATAATGACAGGAAACTTCCCTGATATGGGGAAGAAAAAACCCACACAAATCCAAGAAGCTCACAGAGTCCCAAGCAAAATGAACCTCAAAAGACCGATGCCAAGGCACATTATAATTAAACTGGCAAACACCAACAACAAAGTAAGAATCTTAAAAGTGGCCAGAGAGAGACAAAAAGTTACCTACAAAGGAAACCCCATCAGACTAGCAACTGATTTCTCAACAGAAACTAATTAGGCCAGAAGGGAATGGAATGAAATATACAAAGTCATGCAAAGGAAGGGTCTGAATCCAAGAATACTGAACCCAGCAAGGCTATCAATCAAAATTGAAGGTGAAATCAGGAGCTTCACAGACAAAAAAGGACTAAGGGAATTTATTACCATCAAACCAGCAGTGCAAGAAATGCTAAAGGGTCTGCTGTAAAAAAAGAAATAGGAAGCGAAGAAGGAAGACAGGGGTAAAGAATAAAAATGGCGACAAATAAGTACCTATCAACAATAACTTTAAATGTAAATGGATTAAATACCCCAATCAAAAGACACAGAGAAACAGATTGGATAAGAAAACACGACCCATATATCTGCTATCTACAAGAAACCCACCTCAGAAAAAAAGACACACACAGACTGAGGGTGAAGGGATGGAAAAAGATTTTCAGGCGAATGGAAATGAAAAAAAAGCTTGGGTAGTGATACTTATATCTGACTAATTAGATCTCAAAGTGAAGGACATAACAAGAGATAAGGAAGACCACTTCATAATACTAAAGGGAGCAATACAACAAGAAGACATAACTCTGGTAAACATATATGCACCCAATACAGGAGCATCCAAATACATTAAAAAAAACTCCTGGAGGATATCAAAGGAGAGATTGACAGCAATACAATCATAGTAGGGGACTATAATACCCGACTATCACCATTGGACAAATCCTCTAAACAAAAAATCAGCAAAGAAACATCAATCCTAAATGACTCACCAGACCAGATAGAATTAATTGACATCTTTAGAACATTTCACCCCAAAGCCACAGAATATACATTCTTCCCAAGTGTACATGGGTCATTTTCAAAGATAGACCATATGTTGGGTCATAGGCAAAGTCTCTTCAAATTCAAGAAGATAGAAATCATATCAAGCATCTTCTCAGATCACAGTGGCATAAAACTGGAAATCAACTACAATAAAAACAATCCAAAAAAATCAAACACATAGAGACTAAACAGCATGCTATTAAAAAATGACTGGGTTACCAGAGAGATCAAAGAAGAAATAAAAAACATCATGGCAACAAATGACAATGAAAGCACAACAACCCAAAATCTATGGGACACAGCGAAAGCAGTCTTGAGAAGGAAGTTCGTAGCTCTACAAGTTTACTGCAAAAAACAAGAAACAATGGTAATAAATTACCTAACTCTATAACTCAAAGAGTTAGAAAGAGAGCAAGAAGAAAAGCCCAGTGTAAGAAGAAGGAAGGAAATTATAAAGATCAGAGTGGAGATAAATGACATCGAGAACAACAACAACAACAAAAAAATACAAAAGATCAACAAAATCAAGAGCTGGTTCTTTGAAAGGATAAACAAGATTGATGAATGTCTAGACTGGCTCACCAAGAAGCAAAGCGAGAGGACCCAAATAAAGACAATCAGAAATGAAAGAGGAGAAATAACAACAGACCCCACCGAAATACAAAGGATTGTTAAAAAATACTATGAACAACTCTATTCCAACAAACTGGACAACCTGGAGGAAATGGACATATTCCTAGAAAAATATAACCTTCCAAAACTCAATCAGGAAGAATCTAAACATCTCAATAGGCCAATAACTATGGAAGAAATTGAAGCAGTCATCAAAAAGCTTCCAGCAAACAAAAGCCCGGGGCCAGACGGCTTCACAGAGAAGTTTTACCAAACATTCAAGGAAGAACTAAAACCTAACCTCCTCAGACTATTTCAAAACATTCAAGAGGAAGGAACACTTCCAAGCTCCTTCTATGACCCTAATACAAAAACCAGATAAAGACAACACAATGAAAGAGAATTACAGGCCAATATCCCTCATGAACATAGATGCCAAAATCCTCAACAAAATTCTAGCCAATCAGATCCAGCAGTACATCAGAAAGATCATACACCATGATCAAGTAGGATTTATCCTGGGGAATCAAGGATGGTACAATATCTGCAAATCAATAAACGTGATATATCACATAAACGAATTGAGAGATAAAAACCACATAGTCATATCAATTGATGCAGAAAAAGCATTTGACAAAATCCAACACCCTTTCTTGATAAAAACTCTCAACAAGGTGGGAATATAAGGATCATACCTCAATATAATAAACACTATATATGATAAACCCACAGCTAACATCATACTCAATGGGCAAAAACTTAAACCATTTCCCCTAAGAACAGGAACAAGACAGGGATGCCCACTCACATCACTCCTGTTCGACATAGTACTGGAAGTATTAGCCATTGTTTTAGACAAGAAGAAGAAATAAAAGGCATCCAAATTGGAAAAGAAGAAGTAAAGTTGTCCTTATTTGCAGATGACATGATATTATACATAAAAAATCTGAAAGACTGCATCAAAAAACTAATATACTTAATAAATGAATTTGGCAATGTAGCAGGATACAAAATTAACGCCAAGAAATCTATGGCATTTCTGTACAGCAATAGTGCACTTACAGAAAGAGAGACTAAAAAAGCAATCCCATTTACCATCGCACCAAAAAAATTAAGATACCTAGGAATAAACTTAACCAAGGAGGTAAAAGACCTATACATGGAAAACTACAGGACACTGAAAAAAGAGGTAGAGGAAGATGTAAACAGATGGAAGAACATACCATATTCATGGATTGGTAGAATCAACATCATTAAAATGTCTATACTACCCAAAGCAATCTATAGATTCAATGCACTCCCCATTAAAATACCAATGGCATATTTCACAGACCTAGAAAGAACTCTCCAAAAATTCATCTGGAATAAAAAAAGACCCCAAATAGCCACAGCAGTCCTGAGAAAGAGGAACTAAGTAGGAGGGATCTCAATACCAGATTTCAAGCTGTATTACAAAGCCACTGTTCTCAAAACTGCCTGGTACTGGCACAAGAACAGACATATAGATCAATGGAATAGAATACAGAACCCAGAAATCGACCCAAATCACTATGCTCAATTAATATTTGACAAAGAGGCATGAACATACAATGGAGTCAAGACAGTCTCTTCAATAGATGGTGTTGGGAAAATTGGACAGATACATGCAAAAAAATAAACTAGACCACCAACTTACACCATACACAAAAATAAACTAAAAATGGATCAAAGAATTAAAGATACAATGAGAAACCATAAAAATACTAGAGGAATCCAGAGCCAGAAAAATCTCTGACATATGCCAAAGCAATTTCTTCACTGATACCACTCCTAGGGCAATGGAAACTAAAGAGAAAATAAACAAATGGGACTACATCAAAATAAAAAGCTTTTGCACAGCAAAGGAGACCATCAATAAGACAACAAGAAAGCTCACTGCATGGGAGAATATATTTGCCAATGATATCAACGATAAGGGTTTAATCTCCAACATTTACAGGGAACTCATGCAGCTTAACAAAACGAAGATAAACAACCCAATCAAAAAATGGGCAACTGATCTAAGTAAACACTTTTCGAAAGAAGACAGAAGGAAGGCCAAGAGACATATGAAAACCTGCTCAAAGTCACTAATCATCAGAAAGATGCAAATCAAAACGACAATGTGCTATCATCTCACATCTGTCAGAATGGCTATCATCAGCAAATCAACAAATGACAATTGCTGGCGAGGATGCGGAGAAAAAGGAACCCTCGTGCACTGCTAGTGCAGATGCAGAGCGGTGCAGCCACTGTGGAGAACAGTATGGATTTTCCTCAAAAAACTGAAAATGGAACTCCCATTTGACCCAGTGATCCCAATTCTAGGAATATATCCCAAGAAACTAGAAACACCAATCAGAAAGGATATATGCACCCCTATGTTCATAGCAGCACAATTCACCATAGCTAAGATTTGGAAACAGCCTAAGTGCCCATCAGCAGATGAGTGGATTAAAAAACGTTGGTACATCTACACAATGGAATACTACGTTGTGGTAAAAAAGAAGGAGTTCTTACCATTTGCAACAACGTGGATTGAGATGGAGAGCATTATGCTAAATGAAATAAGCCGGGCCGAGAAAGATAAATATCACATGATCTCACTCATTTGTGGAATATAATGAACAACATAAACTGATGAACAAAAAAATAGATCCAGAGACAGAGAAACATGAATCAGAACTTCAAACCTCAGGGAAGGTAGGGGAGGGTGGGAGTAAGGGCGAGAGATCAACCAAAGGACTTATATGCAAGCATATAAGCCTAATCAATGGACACAGACAACAGGGGGGTGGGGGCATAAATGGCAGGTGGGGGGTAATGGGGGAATAAGGACACATATGTAATACCTTAATCAATAAAGAAATTAAAAAAAACAACAAAACAAACAAACAAAAACCGATTAAGTGACTTGTCTGAGATCCTATAGCAAATAACTGTCAGAGCTAGGATCCAGAATTTGCACTCTTAATCATTATGGTATGTTGCTGGTGAGGATTTGGATTCTCAAAATTTAAAAATTATTTTAGTAGGCAGAGGACACAGTGATGGAAAAAGATATATTAATATTAATTTTCCTTCTGGTAAAAAAAAATTGATCTTCAAGGTTCTGTTTAAAATAATTCTGAAAAAAGAAGAAGAAGAAAAAAAAAAGGACATGAAAGGATTTAATCCCTTGCAGAAGGAATTAAGGCACTGGGAAGGCACTTGAGCATCCTATATTGGCCCCTCTTGCCCTTTGTGCCAAGAGGGACCCTCTTCTCACAATCCAATTGCCCTCAGCTGTTGCCTGAACTTTCTGTTCATGCTGAGCTTAAAGCCTCGTGGGGGCTGGTACCATGGATCTGTCTCACATCCAATTGTGTGAGCTGGGCCCTCACTGGAGAAGAAACCCGAGTTCCCCAAGATATGTGATCAGCACCGGGACCCTGCCAGCAGGCCAGGGGTTCCCAAGGCAGGTGCTGGGTGTGGAGGCCACAGTGGCATAGGCTACCAAGGAGACAGAACTGAACCTCACACCACCCTGCTTGGCCCCGGAGGATGGCTGGTTAGCCAGAGACAGGTAAGATTCCTCAAGGAAGGAACAACCTAAGACAGGCACAGTCGCAGAGGGGCCATCAGGAGAGAACTTGGGGGGGGCAACAGAAGTGGGGCACAGACCCTCACCCCCCAACATTGCAGGGGCTTGAACCCTCGCTCCTTCTGAAGGAGGTCTCCTGCCCCATGGCTGCTTTGTGCTTCCCACACCCAGCTCAGATAGGGACCCAGGCAACAGAAAGAGACTTGGCCCAGCTCAGATCGGGACCCAGGTAACAGACAAGAGACTTGGCCGATAGCAGCTGCCCTATATCTAAATTCAGCCTAGCATCAGGAATGCTCAGGGCCCACTCAAGAATGCAAATAATCCTTCCCACTAATGTTTACAGGGTAAACTAAGATTGTTGGTAGAGTGTTAAATTTGACAGTAAAATAGTAATCAAGTTTTCAGATTAATTTATATAGGCTAATTGAAATAAGTGAATATTCAAGTAAAGTTAATTGTACTGGACAAAAAGCTGTTCTTAAAGTAATAACTAAAATTTCTATTGGTAGTTCATCTCATGGTAAAATTCCTGAATATGCAATGAACCTAAAGCAGTCATATGTGTGGGCAAAAAAAAAAAAAAATTTAAATTTAAAGTTATCAAGACTGCATTATAAAATTTACAAAAACCTCCATTAATAAAAAAAGGGGGGGATAGTAGGGCAATATCATGTAAGGAAAAATATCCTATAAGTAAATTACATCTAGAAAATTTTTACTTTACCAAATTAATTTTCGTTTGTAATGCTAACAGCAAGACGGCCTTTAAAAACACACGTGGTGTCTAAATAAGACAAAGGAAAATCGTTTGGGCAAAAATAAAAAGGATCCCAAATCAATTATATAGAAAAGATTCCTTTATTAACTTGAATATATTTGTATATTTTCAGAAAATAACCCCAAGACCAGGTGGATTCCTGCAACAGAGAGGAATTGACAGGTGTGCTCCAACCACGAAGACAAGAGGGAAAAACAGTCCAGAGATGGAAGACGCTGACAATGTCCTGCCACATGGGCAGTCAGCAGCTGTGCACCGTTGCAGGTTGCCTAGGACCAAACCAGAGAGGGTGGGACCTGCATTGCCACCATGTGCTCACCATCCAGATATCATTGCTGACATGTATACATAAGGAACTGTTAGACATTGAAACGGGGACTCAGAACTGTTGGACATTGAAATTGGGACTCAAACATTTTTTTGTTTTGTTATTATATGTTTATTTCTAGTCTGCAAAGGCAAAACTTTTTAAAGGAAAGAAATGGTGGGAAAAAGATACAGAGGCAAAGAAGCATTGAACAGACTGTCAAACTACATTGGGAAGACAGGGGAGGTTGGGCGAGGGGGGCTGTAAGAGACCAACTGAAGGACTTGTACGCATGCATATAAGCACAACCAATGGATACAAGACACTGGGGGTGGGGGAGGGCAGGCAGGTGAAGGCATGTACTGGGGGGTAGGCCGGGGGGAGGTCAATGGGGAAAAAAAAAGGAGACATATGTACTACTATTTGTAATACTTAAAACAATAAAAAATAAAGTAAAATAAAAAAATAATTCTGGAGAATTGAGTCACAAATGAGTTTATTAGGATAAATATTAGCAATGACTAGTTATTATTAACTAGTGTCCCGGTGCACGGATTTGTGCACATTGGAAGGAAATTAATTAGAAGAAATATTTTAATATCGCTATTTGCCCTTTCTCTATAATAGAAGTGTTAACCAGATTCATGATTGATAATGACAGATTGGTGAAACACATACCAGTGATTGGCACCAGTGAAAGTTTTATATGTATCATGCATGCATCAGTCAACTTAGCCTTTTATACATATAGATAAACTTTTTGATTTAGAGCTGCTTTTTGATTTAGCTAAACTTTTTCCAGCCCAGTGAAACACCCAACTTCTCTTTCAGGTAATTGTCAACAACATAGCAGTAAATATCAACATAAAGCGATTATTATTGTAGATCACGTGGGAGAAAAAAAGGTAAAATATATTCTGTGCATTGAGAAAACCTGAAGTCATTTTCAAGTTCCACCACGTCTTATTTCTTTTCAGTCAGGTCAAGTTTCTAAACTTTCTAAATCTCCATTGTCTTGCTAAAAAAAAAAAAAAAATAGGATTCTACCCAGTCTCCTCCAGGACTTCGGTGAGGATCAAATGAGATGAGGCACAGGAAAATGCTTCACAAACATTTGGTTAAACTGTAAAATGTTTGCACCTGGCTATAAAGCAAGTCATTTTCCTGGGCTGAAGAAGCTGCAAAGAGGCTAGTTGCTAGGGAGAGGAAGCCGAGTGTTGCTTTGTGACATCATTACCTGGTGCTCACAGCTACCATTTTCAGGCTGGGCTGGGCTGTGGGCCACATTTTGCGCCATGAGGTCTTGGCACTGTTGGTTGTGACTTGGTGGGGTGTCGCTCTGGCATGGTGGTAGGGTCTGTGTCCCACTTGGGGGAAGCCAAGTGTTGGTTTGTTGGTGCCAGGTCCGCAGTGCAATTTATTTTTAAATGGCCAGTGCACATTATGACAGCTCTTGTGTTGAGCATCTGCCCCCTGGTGGTCAGTGCACATCATAGCTACTGGCTGGAGGGAAGGATGGACACTTAGCTTTATATATATATATATATATAGACTAGAGGTCCAGTGCATGAAATTTGTGCACTGGGGGTGTGTCCCGCAGCCCAGCCTGTACCCTCTCCAATCTGGGACCCCTCGGGGGATGTCCGACTGCGGGTTTAGGCCTGGTCCACTGGGTGGATTGGGCATAAACCCGCAGTCAGACATCCCTCTCACAATCCAGGACTGCTGGCTCCCAACCGCTCATCTGCCTTCCTGCCTGATTGCTCCGAACTGCTTCTGCCTGCCAGCCTGATCACCCCCTAACCACTCCCCTGCCAGCCTGATCGATGCTTAACTGCTCCCCTGCTGGCCTGATGGCTCCCAACTGCCCTGCCCTGCCAGCTTGGTCACCCTTAACTGCCTTCCCCTGCCAGCCTCGTCACCCCTAATTGCCCTCCCTTGCCGGCCTGATTGCCCACAACTGCCCTCCCCTGCTGGCCATCTTGTGGTGGCCATCTTGTGACCACATGGGGGCAGCCATCTTGTGTGAGGGCATGATGGTCAATTTGCATATTACCTCTTTATTTTATAGGATAGCTAAACTGAGTACAGTAAGGCACATATACACTTACTGAATATCTACTCTATGACCAGCACTGTTAGGGTGCTGAGGTTATAATAATGGGTAAGACAAGGACTTTGCACTTTTGTGACTCATAGGCTAAATGGGCAGGTAGAGTAACAGCAGACAATTTCAAGAAGATGTAGGAAGTGCAGTGATAGTACTAGCTGTGCCCAGCACACGATGGAAAGGGCAGGAGGGACATCCAATTGAGGCCTTGGTTAGAGGGGCGGGTGAGCAAGAAAGGATCCCTGAAAAGGTGATGATTGAATTGAGTCCTGAGATGGAGTAGAATTTTCTAGGTACAGAAAGAAGGTGGGCAGGAGATTATAGGAGAGGCACAAATGACCTGCCCTGAGTAAGAAAGACTTGATCTCTCAGCTTCTAGAGTGAAATAACTATTGTCATGATTTAATCTTATACATGTACTTGGATTTTGTGTAACATGTTATGCTATATCTAGGTTAGTATTAAATATGTTCAAAATTATTTCCAATTTAATACATTTGTCATTCCAGGAAAATACTCCATGTTGACCCCATGATTTTTTTTATAGCCATTGCATAGCATTGGGTACCCCTTGAAAATTAGAATCTCAATTTGAGAAGC
This sequence comes from Corynorhinus townsendii, assembly GCA_026230045.1. Lineage (NCBI taxonomy): Eukaryota > Metazoa > Chordata > Mammalia > Chiroptera > Vespertilionidae > Corynorhinus > Corynorhinus townsendii. The sequence continues at coordinate 164,083,585 of JAPDVU010000002.1, read as the reverse complement.
TTTGGCAAACACTTAAGAATTTTTGATTATGGATTTAGACCGACCTGGCTTGAATCCCGACTTCACATGTCCCAAGTGGGCATGTTACTTACTTTTTCTTTAATTTCAGTTCCTTACTATAAAATGGAGATTATGGGAGATGGAAATGAGAGGCTGTATAACAGGTATCTTATAGAGAACCTGTTACAGTATACCATGCAAGTTGTGAATGGAAATTGTGTGTATTTCTTTTTTTTTCCTTTTTCTAAAAATACATTTTTATTGATTTCAGAAAGGAAGGAAGAGGGAGAGAGAGATAGAAACATCAATGATGACAGATAATCATCGACTGATCACCTCCTGCATGCCCCCCACTGGGGACTGAGCCCACAACCTGAGCATGTGTCCTGACCTGGAATTGAATCTGGGACCCCTCAGTCCACAGGCCAACACTCCATCTACTGAGCCAAACCTGCCAGAGCTGTGGGTATTTCTTGAAGTTGGGGAACATGTCTGTCTTGTTCTTCCTTGTATGCTCAGCATAATTATAGGCACCTAGGAGATATACAATACATATTTATTAAATTAATAAAGCAAGAACTCATTATTTAGTAATGTCAAAACAGCCCATCTTAGTATCAACATAGAGAGAAGCTTAGAATAGTGCCTGGCACGCACTAGGTCTTGATAAGTAATTTCCTAATTCCCTAATTTGATGAGTGGCTTCACTTGGTGCTTGTCCTCAGAAAGAGAGGACTGAATAGAATGTTGGATGTTTAAATCCAAGAATAATTCTATATCAACACTGTGGTACCTGCGCTCTCTCTGTACTGTGAGAAAAGCCTAAAAAATACTCGTGCAGAAAAATCACACAAAACAAATGTATAGATTAATACGTGAAGACCCTCATAACCACCACCCCAGTCAAGAAATGGAACTTTGTCAGCCTCCTTAGAAGCCTCTTTGTGTGTCACATCTCAATCACAGTTCCCTTCTCTCCCCCAAAGCAGCCACTGACTTTTATAGTAATCATTTCCTTACAATTACTTTGGGTCCTATCATCTAAGGTCTTGATAAATAAAAGAAAAATGGATGTGTTTTTGAGTCTCTTTCAATTTATAAATTCCTTGTTCATCCCTATCTTTCTCTTACCAATTATCTTTTAAAGGACCTGGACTGTTTTGTTTAACCTCTACAGTTTCCCACCATCAGGAGTTTACTTACTGAACACGCATGGTGCAGTTCAACTTGCTGAAAATTGGCAGCTGTACCAAGATAAATGATCAGATTGAGGTTCCAACCTGTGAGCAAGACTATAGGTGGTGCTGTTTTCTTTCATCATAAGGCACATCATGTTTTGATTTTCATCCAGTTTTGATTTCCTTTGATGTTAGCAGCTGTGAATGCCTTAACTTATTAATTCAATGGAGGGAGATATTCTAATTCTAAAATTTCTTTTTTATCTCATAATTGGAATACTTTTATAAACAAATGCTTTCTCTCTTCATTTATTTGGTTGCACATTGTTTCAATATATAGAAGAAAGGGAAAATAAATCCTTTGATCCCTCATCAAGGCTGAGTCCCTATTCCCTCTTTGTAACCATTATTTAAGATAATATATTAGTTCTTCACCATCTTTTGAAATAAAAATATATTATAATGGACTCATGGATTTAAACATATTTGATGTTTCAATCTATTGCAATTTTTTAAAAATTGAAGCTCAGCTTTCCCCATCTGTGACCAGTGGTATTCTCTTCAAGTTGGCTCTTGAGTCCTGCTTACAGCTTCCTTGCTGTCTGATATGTCAAGATATTCCAGGTTCTTTTCATAAATTTTCTATCCCAGCCTTGAAATCAACACTCTCTCCAAGAAATTCTAGCTTTTTAAAATGGGAATTAATTGCATTAATTGGAATTTTGCTACTGTGTTAATCAGTTCCTATGCTTCTTCAATTGACAGTTAGGAATACACATATCCTGTGTGTGTGTGCGTGTTTGTGTATATATACATGGATATGTTTTTTATTAAAATAAAATGTCTCATGGAACTGTTTCAAGTTTAGTGCTTGTTTTCTGTACACAAGCATATTTAGGTAGAGTAAAGAAGCTGGTTAATAACATGCCAGCTGACTCTGGAGCCACTTTATTAAATAATGAATCCCAAAGGTGGTCAGTGCACATCATAGCAATCGGTCATTCTGCCTTTGGGCCGAAACTGGCTCTCCAACATACCCGAGGGGTCCTGGATTGCGAGAGGGCACAGGCTGAGGGACCCCACCAGTGCATGATCAGGATAGGGGAGGGATGTAGGAGATTGGCAAGCCAGGGAGGGCCTGTGGGAGGGCCCCAGGGTGTGTCCGGCCCATCTCGGTCAGTCCTGATTGGCTGGACCCCAGCAGCAAGCTAACCTACCAGTCAGAGTGTCTGCCCCCTGGTGGTCAGTGCATGTCATAGTGAGCAGTTGAGCAGCCTTAGCATATCATTAGCATATTACACTTTGATTGGTTGAACTGCCGACTGGCTGACCAGACACTTAACATATTACGTTTTTATTATATAGGATTGCAATTATTTTCCAAATGAACAACTGTAAGCCTACTTTTGCCACACTCTGTATATAGTATAGGGCTCAATAAATACTAATTCTGAAAGATCTCTGCAGGTTTGTTCATCATTTTATTCCCAGTACCTATTAAAGTGGGCTGCACAGGCACATAGTATGTGCTTAACTAACATTTGTGAAATGATTTAAGCATGGTTGCAGGTAATGAAGTTAACCCTTGAATAACTCAGGTGTTAGGGGCACTGCTCCACCCTTGCAATGGGGATTTAACCAACCTCTGATATAGAAAACAGTATTTTCAATGGGTGGTGGGGAATCTGTGGTTAGAAAACTGTGACTAGGAATGCAAAAATACATTTTGTACCTGCAGCTGGTTGAATTTGTAGATGCTAAACCTGCTTATAAGAAGGGCCAATTTTACTTATATTAAAAAAAAGCTGCCTAGTGCTGGCCAGTTGCTCAGTGGTTAGAGATCGGCCCACGGATTGAAGGGTTGCGGGTTTGATTCTGATTAAGGGCATGCAAGCTCCATCCTCAGCCCTGCTCGGGGGGCACATGCTGGAGACAACTAGTCGATGTGTCTCTCTCACATCAATGTTTCTCTCTCTGTCTCTCCTCCTCCCTCTTCCCACTCTCTCTAAAAATCAATGAATTAACAACAACAAAAAAGCTGCATATAAGTATACCCACACAATTCAAACCCGTGTTACTCAAGGGTCAACTATATACCAATGAGTAAGTTGGTGGGACAAAATATTATTCACAGGCATTGACATTAGTTTTACATATTTTATTGGATCCATCTGACCTACAATAGCAAGTCAATTAAGAACTTTTAAAGCTCATGGGAGGGCCTTAACCTAAGAAACAATGTTAACAGGCTCTTAATATTATCATTGGTGTCTGTAAATTTCCTAAGTGAAGTCTGCCTGTGATTTATACCTTATACTTTTTCATTGCATCATAAAAGTTAATTTGGTAAAACATGATAGAAATGTGTTTTAAGGTTAACACTAATTAAACATTAAAGGACATAATGTTGATGAATAAATTCTGTAAATTGCAATGAAGTTGGATCTGGAATTGGAGATAATGTTAACATCTTAAATTTTTCATTAAATGGGTTTTAACAAACTACTAAAAGGGTAGTCATTCTTCAAAAACATGAACAATTAGATTATCAGTCACATCATTTTTTTTTTCAGAAATGATTTTATTTTGCTGCTTTTTCAGACAGAGTTTTTGTTAAAGCTTTGCGACTGAATTTAAACATGAGTTAAATTAACTACTTTTTATATCTCCTATGGCTTGGACAATATGTATTTCTTTGTTTTCACCTGATTTCAGACATTCTGATACTTTTGCTATTGGAAAGCCATAAAATGACATGAAATAACATACTTTCAGATTTGGTAAAGCAGAAAAGGGGGAGGAAAAGGGGAAGAATGGTAACTTCACTGAGTTTGAAGGGAAAAAAGGTAATTTGACCTTTTTCATTTATCTTTCCATTTAAATACTGCCCAGGTGAGCTTGCATTGACAGTGGACCAGAGATTTGTGGTTTTTCTGCTTAACCTGGCGTACAGGTATTTTTCTGCAGAGCTTTGGAATCCAGACTTTAACTACATGCCATCATGGTCCTATGTTTCCTTGGGAATCTTTTCAGTGTATCTTAAAATACCTTTGCATTTGATAAGATCACATCAACAACTGAAACAACAAAACCTTTATTGGCATCTTAAACAGACCTACTATGGGCTACACCTGCCAGCAGTGCATTTTATCTGAGCTGTACAATGTTAGAGACAATTTAATTATTTGCCAACATTAAAAAGTATGTGTTTTGCCCAGCAGTTGAGCGTCGACCTATGAGCCAGGAATTCATGGTTTGATTCCCAGTCAGGGCACATGCCTTGGTTGTGGGCTCTATCCCTGGCATTGGGCATGCAGGAGGCAGCCAATCAATGATTCTCTCTCATCATTGATGTTTCTATCCCTCTCTCCTTTTCCCTTCCTCTCTGAAGTCAATAAAAAATGTACTTTAAAAAAAGTATGATTTTTTTTTTTAAACATCAAGTGTGTATTTCTGATACTTCTTGAAACATCAAGATATTTGACAATGGTAAGCCCACATTTTCCCATCACAATTATTGGCTAGAGGTGAAGACTAGAGTGGCTCCAGGCCTTAACGCATTATATGGTCTCCCTGATATTGAGACTGAGCATTAGTCACCATTTAGAAAGAGAGAAGTGAAATATTTCCTGTATCTTTGTCTCTAGCAAAAGAGGCAAAGTAAAAGACCAAGAAGGCTGCACATGTCAAGAAAAATGGGAAAGAGAAAATATTTTGTGTGTCTATATGTAAGAGAAAAATATGTCATGCATTTAATATTTAAAGTTTGTCTGTTTTAAAATAATTCAACTTAAGAAGGACATTAGGAGACAAACCACCTTAAGACTATGATTGATATAAATATTCTGCTGGTTTGGAAATAAAAGGAAGATTTATTTAAAAACAGCAACACTTATCTTTAAAAGTAATTTTAAAATTTTCTATTTTATTCTTGACTAAATATCAAACCACTGTAATTTTAAACTTCATTGTTTTTTATTTTTAATCATCTTAATTAAGGAGAAGGTCAAGGTAGGATAATTTTAAAATAACCGAATTCTATGAGTAAATGATAAATTCTGGCAAATTTTTCCTTTTTCTTAGATAATTACATCCTTTCTCAATTTCAAAATTAGTTATTTTTCATTTCTAATAGTTTTACGGTTTCTCTCCAGTGATCATTCAAATTTAGGATCACTTTATGTTTTACTTTTCCCACTCAGTGCTGATGATTGGCAGACATTCAGAAGTGTGGCTGAACATCTTCAAAGCTGGAGATAATAATGATTTTATTGTTCTATTTTTTCATGCCTCTATGTATACATAGTATGTAGATCTGGTCAGTGGATAATACTTTAAAGTAATTCACAGAATAAGATTAGACATCACTATTTAAAAAAAAGAGAAAGCTCGGGCAAGGTATCTCAGAGTTCTCTCATGAATCAGGGTTTGCAGAACACTTATTTTCTCTTTTTAGCATATTAGCTAGTTTTAACTATCTTGGGACCAACTGTGCTCAACTTCCATAAATATTCTGGTAATAACAATGTCAACACCAGGAATTTCTAGCAAAAGAGCTGTATCTTCCAACAAAGACTGCCACTGATTGATCTGTGTTTTATACTTTAAAAAAATGGTTTAATTCATTTGCAAACTTTTCCAGCTGCTTTTGATGCTGCAGATTCCAAACTGTTGGCGCATCAGTTCTTGATTCTTTTTGAGTGCTAAAGGGATGAGAGATGAGAATAAAAATTCATACATTTTGGACTTTGGAATTTTCAAGCAACCTTTTTTTCACTTCTTCCCTGAATTCTGGCACTTTTAATTGTAAACTATGTGACCGACCTTGGAGAAGTTAACTAAACTCTCAAAACCTCAGTTTCTCATTTGGGAAATTGATACAATCCATAAGGGTACATAATTCATAGTGATTCTGTCAGGGTTAAATAAGACAGTCACATAAAATACCAAGGATCCTTCCTAGCAAATAGTACTTAATAAATGGACAGGATCTTTGTTATTATTAATACTGGAATAGTAGTTGCAGTGGCTTAGAGCTGAAGGCATTGGAATATAGGAATCAAAGGTATTGAAAGGACAGTGATGAATGGGTTGTCCAAGCAGATGCTGAAGTCACTCAGGATGATGGCAGGAGAGGGGTAGAAAGTCTGAGTTGTTCGCCAAGGTCTTTGGGTAATCAGGCAGGTGTGATTGGAGGCTGGTAAACAATAGTAGTGTGGAATACGAGAGGTATGATCCTGAAAGGAGCAGACAGTTTCACCTGAAGGAGGAGGAGAAAAGATCTGGAGAGCATTGGTGGGGAATGAGGAAAAGGCTGACCCAATACCTATACCTGGCGTGTATGGAAGAATGAGCATTGGCCCCTGATTGAGCTGTGGGGGAAGGCTGCTTCCAGGTTTGGGCAAGTAGTTGGAAGAAAGTGAGGATGTTGTAAAGCTATATTTACTCTAAGAGGAGTTTCTCCTGAGACATAATAAATAAAATTTAGAGGGAGACAAGCATTATGATTGGTTTAGAGGAAAGAAGCCCAAAGCAAAATGGCAATGAAACTGTGGGAGAGGAGAGCTGACTATTGGAATTGTACTTTGGATGATGATCAAGAGTAACATGGGTGTGAGGCACGAGGCTTCCAGAAAGAATTAAAACTGTTTTTCGGTTCCTGTAAAGATGAAGAAATCAACCTGAAGCAACTACAAAATGGGGCTAAGGCTATGCTGAACTGGTGGATGGAGTGGCTGCAGTTCCAGGGTGCAGGCTGCTAGAGGCAGTGAGAGGATGGAGGGAAGTTTTCAAGTTATGTTCTTACCTCTTCCACAGTTCCTTGGGAAGGTCAATGCCTACCCTATTCACCACAGAAATTGGTAGCAACTGCTCATGGGTAATTAAGAGAGTAGCACAAAAGCTCTGCTGGGATGAGATATAGCTAAAAGCAGCCAATGGAGAGATCATGGACCCGCTTTCCTCCGTCCTTTCCCTCTCAAAGGCCCAGGGATGACGGGGTTATCATGTAGGAAAACTGGTGGTAACTGGAAAAGTGAGCTGAGGTTTTTTCCCCCCGGTTGTGTCTTGTGAAGCCAAAGAATAGCACTATGGACCAGAAGATTTAAGCAAAAGCATGAACAATTTATTACAAGTAGATTCAGACTCCCTGCACGGGGAGGGGACCCAAATAATGGGTTGCTGGTGAAGCGCTTTGTAGTCTAGGGGTACCTATTTGCTACAAGCCTGCTCTTTATCTACTCATGTCGCCACCTGATTGATTCCTCAGTTGCTCTTGCACAGCAACTAGACCTGAACTCTCCTTATTCCTATGTGTCAGTTCACCTTATTATTGCAGACCCTCCCTAGTTTCACATGCCCCCCGCCCCCCGAGTCCAAAAAGATTCTATTATTTCTACATGGTTGATTCTTGTGATTAGGCTGGCTCAGACTGCTGTGTCTGCCCCTGCCTATATTCCACCTGCCTTTGTTTTCCACTGGATCCTGTCCTGTCTGCCTGCATGTCAAGCTTACTCCTCTCACTGCCTCCTTCCAGTGGTGGTTTTTCATAAGTATTTAAGGGTGATACCCTAGTGAGAGAATCTGCCTCTGGAGGGGCAGCAAAGGGGAGTGTCAATAGTGCTCCTGTAGTGCCTGGGGCTCTCTACCCTCCCTCATTTCACCTCCTGCACTCTCATTTAACTCACTGGGACTGACAAACTACAGCCTGGCCTTCAAGCCATTCTTATTACACAACACCAGATGGAACAGCTAATGCTCTCCTGTTCAGAAGCCCACAGTACAAAAAACACACCACTAGACTCCGCATGAGTAGAACTGTTATAAATAAAAAATAATAACCTTATTAACATATATCATCTGAAGCAGTATTATTGAAACAGAGTGTAATAAGAACTTAAAATATGCATGATAAACACACTTATTAGTAATATGAAGCAAGAAGAAATGATAAATAGTAATCAAAGGAAAATATCCAGAATGAAGGATGTGATATTAAAACAGGGTATATGCATTTGGGTAAGTATCAGCAAGGATGTAGCAGAAGAATGAATTAGTGAACAAGATAAAATTGAGGAATTTACCCAGAGGAAGCAAGATAGCATAAAGGAAATAAAATAAAGACTAAGAGATATGACAGACAGAAGTGTAAACATCCAGTTGATAGGATTCATAGAAGGAGAAAAGAAAAAAAGGAACAAAATTTAAACAAATAATAAGGACTAATTTTCCACTAGTAAAGATGGGAAAATCTCAGCTTCAAGAGTTCACACAGGATTAAAAGGAGAGAGAAGGAAATATCTACACCTAGAAATTCAATAGCAAAATTTAGGAACATTGAAGACAAAGAAACATTTTTAAAAGCTTCCAGAAAGAGATTTCCCACCAAAGAAAATAAACCAGATTGACACTACATTTCTCAGCACCAATATTAAATATAAGAAAACAATGAAGTAATATTTTTAAGGTATTGAAGAAAAGTAACTGAACTAGAATTTTAAAAAATCCAGCTAAATTGTCATTCAAATGGGGCAATATGATAAAAAAATACTGTTGGCCTCCAAGGCCTTGTCATACAAACCACCACCAAATAATCTTGGAGAAAGTCATCAGTCAGAAGAGATTTGGGGTTTAAGGTTAATAAAATAGCATATAAGTTTATTGTAAAAAAATAAAATCCAGTGTCAAAGAAATCAAAAAAGGAAAATACAAAGAGAGTGAACCAGAACACCTAAATATTAACAATGGGTTGTGTATAGGGAATTAAAGGGACATCAGAGGATGCTAAAAGATCTTTGTTGATGGGGAAAGATATCCATGTTGATAACTTTAAGAAATCAATATGGATAAATAATTAAGTCTTCCATTAAGAGCACCTACTGTAGGCACAAAAATAGAATCTTTTCTGTTTAAACCAACAGAAGTAAAGTAGTTCTATCTAAATGGAAATCATGGAAGAGAAAAAAAATACAATAATGGAAAATATGAAATAAGATGGCTGAAATATATATATAAATATAAAATAAATACAAATGATTTAAGCTCATCAATTAAAAACCTAGAATCTCTGATTGGATTAAGAAAACAAGTTCCAAGAACATATAATCTTCATCAGACACACTTAAAAAAAAGACACAAAAAGATAAAAGATGAAAAAAGATAGACCAGCCAACCATAGGTCAGAATAAAGCTGGGGTAAGTAGGTTAATAACTGACAAAATAGAATTAATGGTAATAAAATACCATATTCCTAATAATGTACTTCACATATAGATTAAAGGGAAATCAGAGCAAGAAGATATAACTATCATGAACACATATGTACTTAAAATGCCATGTCAAATGTATAGAGCCCTGGCTGAGGGGCTCGGTTGGTTGGAGCATCATCCTGTACACTAAAAGGTTGCAGGTTTGATTTCTGGTCAGGGCACATATCTAGGTTGATCCCTGGTTGGGGAGTGTATGGAGGGCAACCAAACTATGTATCTCTCCTTCTTTTTCTCTGAAAATCAATAAAAACAAAGGAAAAATATATATGAAGAGAGAGAGAACAGTAAGTGGCATAACTTTAGGGAAATAAATCAACAATTGGAATTGAATATTTTAATACACTCCTTTTGGAAACCAATAGATAAAGCAGTCAAAAAAAAAAAAAAAGGAAAATCTTGATATATTAGAAAATACAATTAATAAGCTTATTGTTTTAGATTTGTTGAAGACTATACCCTTTATTAAGAGTACATATTCTTTTTAAAAAATATATGTTTTTATTGATTTCAGAGAGGAAAGGAGAGGGAAAGAGAGAAACATCAATAATGAGAGAGAACCATTGACTGGCTGCCTCCTGCAAGCCCTCCACTGGGGATCAAGCTTGAAACCTGGGCATGTGCTCTTTACAAGAACTGAATGCAGGACCCTCCAGTCCACAGGCCAATGTTCTATCCACTGAGCCAAAACAGGTAGGCCAAGAGTACATATTCTTGAGCAATCAAGAACATTACAAAAATGTAACTTCAACCAGATCATACATGATATTTTAACAAATCTCAAATGAATAATTGTAGCTATGTTCTCTGATCTCAATGCAATAAAATGTGAAATTATTATCAAAAGGATAGCTCAAACAAACAAACAAATGAAAAGATCCACCCTATGATTGAAAACTAACTGTATGTAGTACAAAATAATTATTAGATAAGGAAGGAAACCATAAAGGAAATGAAGAAATACTTAGGAGTGAATGATAATGAAAAATCTGCATGTTAAGATTTGTGAAGAAACACTAATGTTGAGGGAAATTTATAGCTTTAAATAGAACCAGAAGAAAGTAAGTTAAAAACAGATACTTCTCCCAAGAAGACATACAAATGGTCAACAGATATATGAAAACTTCACTAGCTAATAGGGAAATGCAAAGCAAAACTACAATGACATGCCACCTCTCACCTGTTAGAATGGTTATTATCAATGAGACAAGTAATAGCAAGTGTAGAGAAAAAGGAAATCTCATTCACTGTTGGTGGAAATGTAAACTGGTACAGCCACTATGGAGGCTTCTCAAAAAATTAAGAATATAGTTACCATATGACCCAGCAAACCCTCTTCTGGGTATCTACCTGAAAAACTTGAAAACATTTATTTGCAAAGGTATATGCATCCCTATGTTCATTGCAGCATTATTCACGGTGGCCAAGACATGGAAACAATCAAAGTTTGTTTGTTTGGACAGAAGACTGGATAAAGAAGATGTGGTACATATATACAATAGAATACTACTCAGCCATAAGAAAAGATATGATCAGCCTAGCATCAGGAATGCTCAGGGCCTGCTCAAGAATGAAAATAATCCTTCCCACTAATATTTACAGGGTAAACTAAGATTGTTGGTAGAGTATTAAATTTGGCAGTAAAATAGTAATCAAGTTTTCAGATTAATTTAAAACAGGCTAATTGAAATAAGTGAATATTCAAGTAAATTTAATTGTACTGGACAAAAAGCTGTTCGTAAAGTAATAACTAAAATTTCTATTGGTAGTTCATCTCATGGCAAAATTCCTGAACATGCAATGAACCTAAAGCAGTCATATTTTTGGGCAAAAAAAAAAAAATTTAAATTTAAAGTTATCAAGACTGCATTATAAAATTTATAAAAACCTCCATTAATAAAAAAAGGGGGGATAGTAGGGTAATATCATGTAAGGAAAAATATCCTATAAATAAATTACATCTAGAAAATTTTTACTTTACAAAATTAATTTTCATTTGTAATGCTAACAGCAAGACACCCATGAAAAACACACATGGTGTATAAATAAGACAAAGGAAAATCATTTGGGCAAAAATAAAAAGGATCCCAAATCAATTATATAGAAAGGATTCCTTTATTAACTTTTGGTAGAGAATATGTTTATATATCTTCAGAAAACAACTCCAAGACCATGTGGATTCCTGCAACAGAGAGGAATTGACAGGTCTGCTCCAACCACGAAGACATATGTACTACTATTTGTAATACTCCAAACAATAAAAAAAAGACAAAAAAGAAAAGATATGATAAAATTTTCTAAAATAAGAGCTTATTTTTGAATGTTTTTTAAAAAATAAATCTTTATTCAGATTATTACAATTGTTTCTACTTTTTCCCCCCATAGCTCCCCTCCACCCAGTTCCCACCCCACCTTCTGCCCTTACCTCCCCGCCACTGTCCTCATTCATAGGTGTACGATTTTTGTCCAGTCTCTTCCTATAGCCCCCCATACCCCTTTCCCCCAAGAAATTGTAAATTTCATTCCATTCCCTTCTGGCCTGGAATGTTTCTGTTGAGAAATCCATTGATATTTTAATAGGAGAATCCTTGTAGGTAACTTTCTGTCTCTCTCTGGCAGTCTTTAAGATTCTTTGTCGTTGGTGTTTGCCAATTTAATTATGATGTGTCTTGGTATTGGTCTTTTAGGGTTCATCTTGTTTGGGACTCTATGTGCTTCTTGGACTTGCATGGTTTTTTTTCTTGCCAATATCAGGGAAGTTTTCTGTCATTATTTCTTCAAACAGGTTTTCTATTCCTTGCTTCTCTTCCTCTCCTTCTGGTATCCCCATTATGCGAATACTGTTTCATTTTGTGTTGTCCCAAAGCTCCCTTAAGCTCTCCTCTTGCTTTTTAAGTCTTCTTTCCAGTTGCTGCTGTGTTTGTGTGTTTTTTCCTATCTTGTCTTCTAATTCGCTGATGCAGTCCTCAGCCTCTTCTCATCTACTGTTTAAGCCTTCCATTGTGTTCATTATTGCCATTATGTCATTCTTCATCTCCTCTTGGTTTTCATGTTGGCGACATTCTCATTCAGCTCCTTATAGTTCTCATTGAGTTGTGTGTATTTGTCATCCAGCCGTTTAAACATCCTTATAACCATTACTCTGAATTCTTTCTCTGATAAGCTGCTAGCCCCAATTTCATTTAACTCCCTTTCTGGTTATCCTCTTTTTCCTTTGGGGATTGCTTTTTTGTCTTCCCATGTTTTCCTGTAATGTTTTAATTGTAGATCCAATTGCTTTGCTACCTAGGTTCTTTTGGAGATGGTGCTACTGGTGTAATCTCTCAGTTCTCCTGGGCTTGGTAATCTAGTGTGGCTCCCTACTTGATGTAAGCCTGTGAGCTTGAGAGGCACAACTGCGGTGTCTAGAAGTCAGCAGCAGTGGAGGGGAGTGTCCCAATTTTTGCTGTCTTGCACCCTTAATTGAAATCACATGTGCCCAGTGGGGACTCACAGTGGCACCCAGGAACCATCTGTTGAGGTGATGGGGCTCAGGGGGCCTGCAATCTGGAAAGGCATGACTGTGGTATCCAGAATTCTATAGTTGTGGGGTGGGCAGACTCAGATTTTGCTGCTGCACCTGTGGTGGATAGGCGCTCACTCCCAGTGGTGGCTCACAGGGGCACCTGTGGTATGTTTGCCTGCGAGGCACACTGAAGCACTCTGAAGGGCCCTGGCAGTGTAGCCGTGTAATTTAGGTGCCTGTTGGCAGGTATACAGGATGAGTGAATTCAGAATTTCTATTGCTGGGGGGAGTGCACCCCTGTTTGTCCAAGATCACACCCAGAGAGAGCTCACAGTGGCTCCAAGATCACACCACAGTGGTTCAGGGTGCCTGCCTGTTGGAAATTCGCATCTGTGGAGGTGTGTTTGCTGGCGCAGAGCTCTGGCGCACTCTGAGGGGCCCTGGCACTGAAGTTGCACAGCTGGGTGTCTGTAAGCAGATATTCAGGAAGAGGAAGTTCAGAATTTCTACTGCAGGGTCGCGTGCCCTTGTCTGTACAAAATCACACCTGCAGGGGCTCCCAGTGCCTCCCAGGCACTGCCTACGGAGTGGTGTGCCCTGGATGTCTGTGTGAGCTGGAAACACACGAATGTTTTGTCCGGAGTTCTGCTACTGAGGAGGGGGAGGTTGCACTTACTGCTGCTGAGCGAGTGGTGTACCTTTGGAGGTGGAGGTCTCAAGGTCCGTGGGTCTGCGGGTGGGACAGCAGGATCTTGGCTGGAGTGGCTGCTGGGTTGCCGGGCAGTTCCAAGGCCTGTCTGGTTGGTGGTGCTGATGAGTTCCTACAAAAGGCCGTTCTCCCCTTCAAGATGGCATGGGTTCCGTGCCGGGGTCCCGCAATCCAGGGAGTGCCTACAGCGGTGGTAGTCTCTCCTTGTCTAAGAGAGCCTGGTCTGCCAGCCCCTGCTGCTCTTACGGGGCTTTAACTGTCCCTTACTCACTCACACACACACCACACACATCCACACACTCTCCTTTCATCCCCTCACTCACTCACTTCCTCTCCCTCACCTCCTTCCTGCCAACCGCCATCTTCCTATCCAATCCTATTTGTTTCTTACCTTAGCTTCCTTAACATCACAGGGCTGCCACAAGTCTTAAGAAGAGAAAGGAACTTCTCGCATATTAAATTGTGAGAACAAGAAGACTTCTATTACTCTGTCAGAGCCATTTGTTTTAAAGATACATTTTATGTCGCGATTTCCTGCTATTAATATTTATGGTTTCAAGTTCATGACATTATTTTTACATAAATGAGACAAAATCAGATAAGCACTTTAACAATTAATTAGTATTTATTCCAAGTCATAAAACTGTTACTGACTTGATAGAAGTTAATTTAGAGACCTTTAGAAATAAGTTTGAATTTCAGTGCTTGAACACGTCAAATACAAGATGAAATAAATCTATTGCCATTATCTCGTTCTTCAGGTGATAATTGCTTTGGTAGTTAAAATATGGCTCATAAAATTATATTTGTATTAATGCTAATTCACTTTTAAAGTTTTTAGAGGGTGTACTTTCAGAGGATTAACAAATTGGAGTTTATAAATGTAGAAGATGTAAACCAAGTGGATCAACGTAAGCCCCCAAAGTAGAATTCTAAATGATGGTGTCTAGAACTTTTAATGACAGTGTCTAAAGTTTTTAATGACAGTGTCTAGAATTTCAATCAAACAGTGTCTAGAACTTCATATGACATTCCAGGCATGAATCTTTCAGTGGCATAAGATACTGTGCAAAAATGCATGCTCTCCCAAAAGGTGATTTTGGATTGACAGGCATCTTCTTATGGGAGTGGAGGGAAATGTGATAATATAAATGTGGGTCTTAAAATGTTTTCAAACATGCTAACAGAGCACAAAGCTGGGATAACTAGGTTAGAGCTACACAAAACTGGGTCCTTACCCCACCCAACATAATTCCTGGAATTCCTTGTGAGCAATTAGTCCCTGTGGCTAGAAACAGGATCAATTTAGGCTTTAGTTAGGGTTTATCAGGGAAGCCAAACCACTATTAATATTATGGGAATAAGGGTTTTATTTTAGGAATTAGACACACAAATATGGGAAAGCTAAGGAAGTGAAGGTCTGAAAAGGGAGTTAGAGAACCACAAAATAAATCACTAACCAGTCTTTCTGAAGCATTGGAGTGGGTAGAGAAGTCACAGCTTGCAAAAATATCCAAGAGGCCAGTACATTCAGCTGTTGAAGTGGGATCTCAAAGTGGGAGCTTGTGGTGAGATCTATTGGAAACATCTGCCTCTGTAGGCCCACAGCCAAGATTCTGGTGTTAGGCCTGGGGCTACAGCTGGTCAGCAGGCCAGTAGTTTGGAAGGCAGACTGAATGAGGAGTGGACGAGAGAGATTTATATGCTGTGCACCTCTGCATATGTCCCTCACTGTGTCTGTGATGAACTTCCAAGAGTAGTAACTCCTGCTTCTCTTCTACTTTCAAATTCTCACACACATTTCCTTTTCCATTCTGTGCTGGGAAGAGGATTCTGGGAGTTTTAATTTGTATTTTAACCAAATCAACAATAGCATAATTCAACACAGTTTATGTCTGATTAACTTGGCATTTATACCTCATTTGACCACGTTTAGCATCCAAAAAAATTCAATGGTAAAATCATTTATAGGAAATGTGGTCATTCCCTATAAAACCCAAAGTATGCTTTCTTCTCCCCAATGGAGTAAACGCCGTTAGATGATGTATACATCCACTGATGTTCACTCCTCTATCTGAGTTACACTACCCTTTTGATAGCCTGTATCTCAAATACTGCAATATAAAATTAATCACCACTAAGACATTGCATGTTCCATAATAGGGAAATGGGAAAGGGAAAAATATAAACAAAAACAATTTATAGTATTTCAGCTGGGCATACTTCTTTGTCTGTTGGGGTGACCCAAATCTTCCTAATTGAAGGGTCTGGGCCATCAGCAGATGGCCCAGACCTCTCTGCACTGAGTTGTAGTTTTCTATTGTCTTAAATCACAGGTCTTGTAACTACTAAGGTGTACTCCAGGGAAACTCCTATGTTTTAGACATACTCTTTCCTGCTGCCATTTTATAGTAGCAAACCATTTTTGTTTTGATAAGCTAAGATCATTCACTCTGATTATCTCCATTTTCTGTTCATTTATTGGTACGAGGAACCCAATGTGGTCAGGAGGTAGTCTCAACGTCCTCAAAGAAACCTTGTATTCATTGGCAGCAACTCCTCATTACTCCTTCTTACCTCCCACCTTCACCTTCCCAGCACTAGGCAACCACTAATTTATATTTTGTCTCCATATATATTTGCTGATTTCGGACATTTTATAATCACAGAGAGGACTGTGGCTTCACAAATCTAAAAGGGCACCCTGTTGGCTCAGTGGATAGAGCATCGGCCTGCGGACTCAGGGGTCCCGGCTTCGACTCTGGTCAAGGGCATGTACCTTGGTTTGGGCACATCTCCAGTAGGAGGTGTGCAGGAGGCAGCTGATTGATGTTTCTAACTCTCTATCTCTCTCCCTTCCTCTCTGTAAAAAATCAATAAAATGTATTTTAAAAAAATAAATAAAAAGGCACCCTTGTGGATATTTTAAATATCTATTATGATACAATATGTGGTCTCTTTTGATTTGTTTCTTTCACTAAGTGTAATATTTTTGAGATTCATCAATGTTGCAATAGTTTACTGCCAAATAATATTCCATTGTATGGATGTACCACATTTTGTTTATTCAATCAATGACGGAAGGACATTTGGGATCTTTTTAATTTTTGGCTATTTTGAAAATAATACTTTGAATATTCATGTACATATTTTCATATGTGTGTGTGTGTTTGTGTGTAGTGTGTATATGCTTCATTGTGCTTCAAAGGACATCATCAGATATTGAAAATATAAAACACACATGGGAGAAAATACTTGAAAATTGTGTATTTGATGAAGTACTTGTATACAGACTAGAAAAGTAACTCTTACAATTCAATAATAAAAAGATAATTCAATTTAAAAATGGGCAAATGAGTTGAATTAGACGTTTCTCCAAAGAAGATATATGAATGGCTAATAAGCCCATGAGAAGATGCTCAATAGTAGTCATTAGGGAAATGGAAATTAAAACCACAAAAATACCACTTTATAACCACTCTAAGGGGTGCAATATAGACAAGTGAGGATGTGGATAAATTAGCACCTTGATGTATTGCTGGTGGAAATGCAAAATGGTGCAGCCACCTTAGAAAACAGTTTGGCATTTCTTAAAATGGTAAACATAGAGTTACCACCTGATCCAGAAATTTTACTCCTAAATATTTAATCGATCACAATAATTCGTTGAGTGATCTATATAAAGTCTTTGTTCAAAGCCTCTTTGGGATTAATTGGGTTCAATCAAAGCTGGTTTCATTCCCAAGTTTCATTTGAAATTTCAATAATTTGAAGACTGAAAATTTTGTAAAGTTATGACAAAATTTTAATAAAAAGATGAAGACATTTTTGAAAAACATAATTGTTTTTCATTTTCACTTCAAAGAGAAATGGGATAATATAATCTGGATATTCACTGGCAATTGAATCTAACAGAGAAGTCAAAACTACACAATAGCAATTTAGCTAAGTGATGTCATTATGGAAAACAGTCCATCTCTTTTGGGGAAAAAAACACACAAAACACCTCTGAAAAAGAGAAGTAACTTTCAAGATTTCTTTATGGGCTTGCCAGTGTTTTCTTTGACATTGCTATTTGTTTCATTGGTTGTCATAACTTTCTTCGTTGTTGGAGATAGGATTTCATAACATTACTAAATATTTTTCATGTTTGAAGAATTAGAGTCAAATAGTTATAATTATTTTGTTCTTTTGAAGAAAATATTAGTTTGAGGCAAAATAATCAGATTTAGAGTGGCATATATTCAGTCAGGTTTTTACTTTCAGGCCCCCAACTTTCCTTTGAAATAGAGTAGAAAGGTAAATTGTTTTTGAATTAATGAAAATAATGATCTGATTTAACACATTTTTTTTCAGTTTTTTTGAGAAATAACTGACACAATCACTGTATAAGTTTAAGGCATACAGGATGATGATGTCACTTCCATATATTGTAAAATGATTATTATAATAGGTTGTTTTTTTGTTTTTTAATTCATTCATTTCTGCTCTAACTTGTATTATTTCCTTTCTTCAGCTACCTTTGAGCTTAGTTTGTTCTTCTTTGTCTAGTTCCTTGAGGCATAGAATTGGGTTGTTTATTTGGGATCTTTCTTGCTTTTTAATGTAGGTGTTTATTGCTATGAACTTCCCTCTTAGAATTGCTTTTGCCGTATCTCATAAATACTGGTATGTTGTGTTTCCATTTTCATTTGTCTTAAGAAACTTTTTAATTTCCATTTTAATTTCTTCTTTGATCCATTCTTCTTCAGGAGAGTATTGTTAAATTTTCATGTATTTGCAAATTTCTCAGTTTTCCTGTTGTTGATTTCTAGTTTTATGCCAGAGAAGACACTTCGTATAATTTAAATCTTCTTGAATTTGCTAAGATTTATTTTATGATCTAATTTATGGTCTATCTTAGAAAATGTTCCATGTGTGCTTGAGAACAATGTGTATTCATGTTGCTACTGGAGAGATTGTTCTGTTGTTAGGTTCATGTGGTTTATAGTTTTTTTCAAATCTGCTGTTTCCTTATTGCTTGTCTGGCTGATCTATACATTGTCGCAAGTGGTGTGGGCAAACCAGGCTCGAGGCAACGTTTGAGGATCCAAATCAGGCAGATTTTCATCCTTCTTAATTCCCTGTTCAGAGTGCTCCCCAGACTTGGTTCTGCAAATGAGCAAAGCTGCTGGTTGTTATTACTACTGGGGCACTGCTGGTATAAGTTCGGCTTGCTAAGATCCATATGCTGGTTGTTGCCAGCCTCTCTCCCCTTCTCTATCATAGTCAGATTCCCAGTGGTTGAGCCCTGCAGATTCCCTTGCAATCCCCATGGGGTAAGACGAGAGTAAGAGGTCCCACAGAGCAAGCCCAGTGCTGCGGGGATGGTTGTTCCCCAGGTTTCTCTGGCCGACCTGGGGGAGGGGCAATGTGATCGGTGTGTAGCTGCTTCTCTCATTCTTTGCATAGAATCTGTCTTGGTGTCTGTGGTGCCACGAATTCTCTCAGTGGTGTGTTGTTCGTGAATAGTTGTTAGTTGTTCTTGTGAGAAGAAGCAAAATCAGGAATGACCAATTTTGCCATCTTGGTGATGTCACTTCCTCAATAATAACTTTTATTGATGATGATTTGATAGTAGGACTAACATTTGAGTTTCTTATTAGACCCAGTTACTAGTGAATATAAAACATTTGTATAACTTACAATGTTTAGCACACTTTCTTGCTTTATTTCCTAGATGCTTACATGTGAAGGCTGTGCTCTAGCTTGGAGATAGATTTTAAGTGAAATGTAGCAGAATGTCCTAGACTTTACATTAATTATAATTGGAGTGTTTGTTTCTTTACTGAGTTATAAAACAACATATTTTGCAATGGAATGCTAGTTCATTGTTATCTCTGTAGATTGCTTGCTGATAGAAATTAGTTAATAATGAATAACCACATAAAAAGATTATCCACATCAGCATGTAGACTCTTTGAATATGCTGTCTAGAAAAAGTTAAAGTTTTATAAATCCCCATGTGCATGATGAAAAATTGTTGAAACAAAATGCAAGAAGAATAAACCTATTACTAAATCAATCTATGACAAAAATCTTTCCTGTGATATCCTTTGGAATAGAATTCTAGAAATGTTTTCCTTAAAGAAGGGCATAAAGAGAAAATGAAAGCCAAAGAAAAGGTTAATATATGCTACCAAACTAAAATGTTAACATTAAAAATGCATTTTTAAAAAGTAATGCTCAAAGAATATAATATTAGGCATTTAATTTTCTTAGCAGGTGAATCCCAAAGCTTTCTAGATTCTATTAAATTAAAATTATTCACACAAGTCTTATATACACAGTTGGGCAAAAGTAGGTTTACAGTTGTTCATATGGAAAATACTATAATAATTAAAAAATAATGCAAGAATAAATTTTGTGATTCGTGTATTTACACCTGTAAACCTAGTTTTGCCCCACCCATGTATAGAAATGTATTTATTCCAAAGATAAATTTACTAGTCTTCATCAGGTTAATTTTTTACTCCTTTTTTTCCTTCCTATATGTCTTTTTGGTTTTCTGTCTCTTCCGCTCTCCTTTTCTTCCTTTCTCTTCCCTCTCTCTCTCTCTCCCTATCTCTTTTTCTTCTAATCTCTTACTTTATCCTTCCTCTTTTACTCTCTCTCCCTTCCCTTTCTTTTTCTCTCTTCCTTTCTCCTTCTTTTTCTTTCTTTCTTTTTCTCTCCCTTTCATCTCCCTCTCTGCCTTTCTTCTTTCTTCACTTCCCTACTTCTTTTTTTAAAAATGTTTTTATTAATTTTTGAGAGAGGGGAAGAAGGAAGAGCTAGAAACATAAATGATGAGAGAGAATCATTGATTGGCTGCCTTCTGCACACCCCCTACTGGGGATTGAGCCCACAATCTTGGCATATGCCAACCAGTTCATGGGTTGATGCTCAATCACTGAGCCATAGTGTCAGGGTTCCCCTATTTCTTTCTTTTCCACTGTCTCTTCTTCCCTATCTTTCCCTTCCAATTCTCTTTAATGTTTGAGTTAGAAGTGCTGTTAACATTATAGGAAAATACTGCATAAGGAATCAAGTGACCCTGATGTAACCATTTGTAGAGGCTTAACTATAGAACCTGGAGGATGAGCCCAGCAGGGATTTACTTTCTTGAGGAATAATGGTGCCTCGGAAAATACGAATTGATTTAATCCAGTGTATATAACTTATATACAGGAGGGCTGTGTGATTCTTAGTATACTTAAAAAATGAAAACTCAGAATATATACATAGTCATAAAATGACTATGGGAGAAACCATAAAAAAGTGAGTTATAATTCCCAACATTTTTTCATTCACTTTCACCAATAAAGAAGAAAGCCCAAATTCTCTGTATCCATTAGTGAGGTATTATTGCTCCTAATTCATCAAGCTTTTTAGGTCCATTGCTCGTGTTTTTCTCTTACCTGGCTTCCCCTTTTGCCCATCTGATCTTCTCTTTACTTTTCATTGCTCAGGTCTAAATTCTTCTCTTGAAGCCTATGTTAGCCCCACCAGATAAATTAATTTCTTCTGGCTTTGTAATTCTATAACTACTTTCACATACATTGTTTTTACATTGCTCATTTTAATTAGTCTCTCAAAGATGTAATCTGTCTCATATTCTTTTATTCCCAGAGTTGACAAAACATAAAAGAAGGAACTCAACATTTATCCATTCACATGTATTTATGGAGCCTTACTATGTGGTAGGAACTGGGCTAGGTGCTGAGTAAATATTTATATAAGGAAGTCAGAGGGATTCCCTCCCCCACGCCTCCTCAAAATTGTTGGCTCTAGTGCTGTTACTTTTCCCTTAAAAATACCCGATGAGAGTTCAGTGACATTTGTGTATCAATTGCTCTTTTCTTACAGCTTCCTTTTTATTGAAATTCAGGTTTTTAGTCTTAATGATCCAGGCCAGAGGATAAGCTCAACTTCAACATCACCCTTCCTCAACCCCTTCCCCCAACCCTTAATCAATATCCCTGGACCAAGTTTGGTAGCAACTAGGGATGACTTTTCCTCCAAAATGCTCCTTGATCTCTAGTTAGATAGATTTCTATCTCAGTCCACCTAATCCTCTATACATACCCGAATCTTAAATATATCTTAATGTAAAAGCCAATATAACTTGAGTTCCCAAGTTGGGATTTCTGACACAGCTATCAGAAATATATAAATAAGGCAGGGGAGGGTGGGGGTAAGGGGGAGAGATCAACAAAAGGACTTGTATGCATGCATATAAGCATACCAAAGGACACAGACAACAGGGGTGTGAGGGAATGAGTGAGGGGTTGCAGTGGGGGAGAGTTAAAGACACATTTGAAATACCTTAATCAATAAAGAAATTTAAAAAGAAATATATCTATATAAATGGGAATGTATAGTAATTTTCTTGAGGTCTTTTTGAGAGTAGAACTGCCTTACATTCTCAATGTTAAATACAGTCTCTGGGACATAGTAGGAAACTAAATGACTAAATAAATCAATTTATAATATTTTCCTCATAGAGATGCTTTCCTTTTAATTGTGAAAACTTTTTTCACTTCCCAACATTTTAAAAATTATTTTATTATTTTTATACATATGTGTCCTTATTCCCCCATTTTCCCCCACCTCCCACTTCCCTACATTTTAAACCATTGCATAATTGGGAAGTACTTCCATAGACAGCCCACTAGAGGCAGTACTGCCTTTGTGGAAGCTTTGCTTGGTCATGTTCTTAGCATACCTTTTTAGAGTATATGAGTCTCTCTCTCTCTCTCTTTTTTTTCTTTTTTTTTCTTTTTTTTACAGCTGCATAGTATTCCATTGTTACCCTTTGGGACAGCATGGATGGACCTGGAAGATGTTATGCTAAGAGAAATAAGTTAATCTGAGAAAGCCAAATATCACATGATCTCACTTATTTGTGGACTCTGATGAACAGAATGAATTGACCAACAAAATATGATCTGAAGCATGGAGGCATGGAACAGACTGACATACCTTGATGTGGGGTTGGGGGGATGAGAAGAGATAAACCAAAGGCATAGCCCATGGATATGGGCAATAGGGTAGTGAAAACATGGGGGTGGGTGGGTAGGGCCTGGGAGGAGGGGGGGTAAAGGGGGGAAAATGGGAGATATCTGTAATACTATCAATAATAGAAAT
This sequence comes from Corynorhinus townsendii, assembly GCA_026230045.1. Taxonomy (NCBI): domain Eukaryota; kingdom Metazoa; phylum Chordata; class Mammalia; order Chiroptera; family Vespertilionidae; genus Corynorhinus; species Corynorhinus townsendii. Next base: position 164,060,761 of record JAPDVU010000002.1, on the reverse strand, counting down.
ATATTAAAAAAGAGTATATGAGTGTCTTGTGTGTAAATCTTCATGTTTGTGAAGATAATATTCTATTACCTCCTTTATGAAGGACTAAAGAGAGAACAAATATTTATTTTCTGGCACTTTGTAGAGATTTTAGAGTATGCATTACCTATTTTAATCCTTATGACCACACTATTAAGGCAACAAAATCTTCCCCATTTTAATGAATAAGAAAACTGAAAATTGTCCAAGGTTTCACCAGGACTAGTAAGCAGCTTAACTGAGATTTAAAAAAATATATATTATTGATTTCAGAGAGGAAGGGAGAGGGAGAGAGAGAGAGAAACATCAATGATGAAAGAGGATCATTGATGGGCTGTTTCTTGCGCACTCCACACTGGGGATCAAGCCCGCAACCCTGGTATGTGCCCTTGACCGGAATCGAATCCAGGACTCTTTGGTCCACAGGCTGGTGATTTACCCACTGAGCCAAACCAGCTAGGGCTGAACTGAGATTTTGAGTCATATATGCTTCAATCCAAAGCTGATGCTCCATCAAGGACACCAGGCACTGTCCATATAGCCATGAGGGTGGCTGAAGGGCCCTTAAATGTACTTCTCTCTCCCTGAGTCCAGCACAGACCTGGGCAGCTCTGGACTCAATGAAGATTATTTAATGAATGAATAAACTCCAAGTTTAAAATAGTTTTGAATTCTGAAAATATTTAATAAATATCGATCAGTAAATGCTTATAGTTTTGGATTGATACAAATTATTTGGCATAAAGCAGTGAAGAGAAAATTAAAGGAAAGCAAAAATAATTGAAATTAAATAATTGAAAAGTAAACATAGACTCACTGGGCATGGTGCTGACATTGAACCTAGTGTAGTCAACCTTAAGACTAGGGATTGTCTTACATGGTGCTGTGTAGATAATTACTATTATATTTTAAGACTAATGAGACCCTGAAGATGGAAGTGTTGAGCAGCTAATGGTTTCTATTATATTTTGTGGGTCATTTCACTGGTTGTTAAAACTATGAAGTTGATATTAAAGAATGTGGAACTGTTTGGTTTAAAAATGTTTTATTTTAACACATGTCCAGGAAAGTAGCTTTCCAATTATATTGAAGCTAGAGAAGTAGCTTGAAAATTTCTGTAATTTATCTTCATCAAGGAATGAAAGGAAGAAATGAAGCACATAGACCAGTAGATCATTAAATCATTACATTTCTTTCTCCCTTTTTTCCTTCAGATAAGAAAACTGAGACACAGGGTAGCTAAGTAGTTTAATTGATTACATAATTCACTAGTAAAGAGCTGGGAGAGTTCCAGATTTCTTGATTCTTGACTTAGTAATCAATAGATATATGTATTTTTCAACTAAAGGATAAAATGTAAGGTAACTTTTAACCATGGATAAAATTGGTTTATGTAATTAAAGATTCAAAAGAAAATGATTAAGGTAATTTCAAAAGTTTCTACATACTGAAAGGAAAGTATCTTTTATTCATACTATTTAGCTCATTAGCATTACTTCCCTTTCAATTTGGCCTGGACCCAATAATCAATTATTTCAACTAATCTTACCATCATCTTCAATCCCCTTAAGACATTATTTACTGTCCACCTCACCCCTTTTCCAGGTCCCCAGCTATGGATCAATAATCTGTCTTCTTGGTTCCTGCCTCTGGGTTTCTGAGAAGTGCTTGAGAAAGTTGCATAACTATGCTCACGATGCCATTACCAGAGCACACGGTCCAAACTCAGCTGGGCTTCTGATGCTGCTTAGCAATTCTTTTATTAATCCACAGCAGGGTCCCTTTTCTGGTCTTATATGGATTTTGTAAACAACTGTTCCTTTTCTTAATTCTTAATTGTTAATTCTTAGCTCATCTTTGTCCCTTACCTGAGGGGGTGGTGGTTCCATTAGGTGAGCATTTCTTCAATATTTCACCAATCACTTGTGACATTAAATATACTTTCCTTAGAGGAAGCATGGGAGTGGTCAAAAACAGGGGCTTTGCAGGAGAGAATCCAAGATGGCGGCGTAGGTAAACACCTAAACTGCTGCCTCCCACAACAATTTAAACTGCAACTAAAAGACAAAACGTCTATCACCCAGAACCACGGGAAAGCTGGCTGAGTGGAAGTTCTACAACTAGAAGGAAAGAGAAAAGAGCTTTGAGATGTGCACGAGCGCTGAAAAGCTGAGGTATGGAGGCGTGTGATCCGGGCTGGCTGCGGGCGACTGGGTGCGTTGCTTTTTTCAACCCAAAGGGGAGACAAGCCCCCGATTACTCTGAAATCCAGTCTCTGGGGAGACGCGGGGAACCCAAACTCCTACGGGGAGAAGCTGGACTGTCTGCCAGCGAGGGTGGCTTGCTTGCAGAGCTGCGCGCAGGAATAATTGTTTACTGAACTGGGGCACGGGACTCGCGGGTGCCTTTGGGGACACAGAGCCGGCTAACTAGCAGCCATTGCTGTTTGCCACGCCCTAGCCTAGTGACACCCTGAGGCCCCGCCCTGCACAACCTACAAACCCACCCAAGCTCCAAGCAACCAAGTTAGCATAAGAAAAGCCTGCCCTATTGCAGCTTAACCTAGCAAACTTGCAGCCCGGGTCAGACAATTCCAAAACCTCCAAACCCCAAGCAAAGAGGAGAAAACTGCAGCTCTCACTGTAGCTCCTGCTGAGTGGCCTCAGACAGTAGTTGACCTGCACCCCATTGGAGATCCAGAAGCCAGTGTACCTAGTGGTCAGTGTGAGACACCAGATTTCAACTCACATCCATAAGTGACACATTCAAGAGGCAAACTCAGTGAGCACCGAAGCCCCACTGAAACAAGTCCTGCGTGTCTTCAGCACAGCAGTTCTTCCATTATAGACACAGGGAGTGCTCACAGCTAATTGGCCTGGAGGTCAATTCCTCCCAGCGTACCAACAGCAATTCAGGCTTAACTACACCAAGACTTTGCACTCAGCCCACAAAGGGGTGTACCAAGAGCATCCACATCAGGTGATTGGGGAGGCTGAGCTACTGCCCCCTATAGGTCACCTACCACACAAAGCCACTCCATCAACACAGGGAAGCAGCCAAAATGCAGAAACAAAGAAACATGTCACGAATGAAAGAAACAGAGGAAAGCAAACTACTGGATGACATAGAGTTCAGAACCACATGTATAAGGTTACTCAAGAATCTTCTAAAAACCGCTGAGAAACTTGATGACACTTCTGAGGAGCTTAGTAAGACCTTCAAGGAGCTTAATGAGAATGCCAAAAAAATGGAAAAGGATCAGTCAGAAATGAAGCATACACTGTCTGAAATAAAAAATATACAGAAACTCAACTGTAGATCAACGTACCCCAAGAATCAAACCAAAGATCTGAAATATGTGGAAACAAAAAACATCCAACCAGAAAAACAAAAAGAAAAAAGAATCCAAAAATATGAAGATAGTGTAAGGAGCCTCTGGGACAACTTCAAGCGAACCAACATCCGAATTTTTGGGGTGCCAGAAGAAGGGAGAGAGCAAAATATTGAAAACCTATTAGAAGAAATAATGACAGAAAACTTTCCCTACCTGGTGAAAGAAATAGACTTACAAGTTCAGGAAGCACACAGAACCCCATACAAGAGGAACCCAAAGAGGACCACACCAAGACACATCATAATTAAAATGCCAAGGGCAAAAGACAAAGAGAGAATATTAAAAGCAGCAAGAGAAAAACAGTTAATTACCTACAAGGGAGTACCCATACGACTGTCAGCTGATTTCTCAACAGAAACTATGCAGGCCAGAAGGGAGTGGCAAGAAATATTCAAAGTGATGAACAGCAAGAACCTACAGCCAAGATTACTCTACCCAGCAAAGCTATCTTTCAGAGCTGAAGGTCAGATAAAGAGCTTCACAGACAAGAAAAAGCTAAAGGAGTTCATCGCCACCAAACCAGGATTACATGAAATGCTGAAGGGTATTCTTTAAGAAGAGGAAGAAGAAGAAAAAAGTAAAGATAAAAATCATGAACAACAAAATGACATCAAATACATACCTACCAACAAGTGAATCTAAAAATCAAGTGAATAAAAAATCTGAAGAACAGAATGGACTGGTGAATAGAATAGAATCAGGGACATAGAAAGGGAGTGGACTGACGATTCTCAGGGGAAGCAGTTGTGAGGGGTGCGGGAAGAGATTGGACAAAAATCTTACTCCTATGGATGAAGACAGTGGCGGGGGGTAAGGGCATGGGGTGGGGTGGGGAATCAGGTGGAGGGGAGCTATGGGGGGGAAAAAAAGTGGAACACCTGTAATAATCTGAACAATAAAGATTTATAAGAAAAAAAACAAACAAAAAAAAAACAGGGGCTTTGATCAGACTGAGCTCCTCAGCTCTTCAATCTGTTAGGTGTGACTTTAAGCAGATTACTTACTCACTCTGTGCTTAAGTTTTCTTTTCTGCATCATGGGGTAATTACAGACTTTACCACATAAGCTTGATATGAGGAGAAATGAGGTCATGTACATAAAGTGCATGGTGTTTGGCACAAAGTAAGTACATGATTAGCAAGACTAGTTCTTATTGTTGTTATTGTGATGGCCCAGGAAAGAAATCATTATACTTTTCCACAGTTAACCCTATCCAACTCCCTAGGATTTTGAGCTACATTTTATATCTCATCTCTCTTCAATCCATGTCTCCCCATGCCTTCTTCTCTTCAGTTTAAAAGGATGTTGAAGAATTTCATTTCATAAAAATATCAGTAATGAGATTCTGCCTATTTAACTTTAACCCTTATCCTGACATGAATCCTGCCCTATTCTTATCCTTCTAGTATCATGTAGTGCTGATAACTCTCAGGAGTTTCTGAGCTTCCACTGGAACTCATGGTTGAATGGGGTGGTAACTAAAGTGACCTAACTACATTCTTAGTCATAGAGTCTTTAGTTATAGAATCATGGCATATTTCAATACACACAAATGAGTAAATATGATAGAACATGAACAGAATGAAAGGTAAAAATTACATGCTCATTTCATTAGATGTAGAAAAATCACAAAACTCAACACCATTCTATGATTAAAATTCTCAACAAACTAGGAATAGAAGAAAATTGCCTCAACATAATTAATCCTATCTAATAAAAGAGTAATATGCAAATTGACCATACCTCTGCTACACCCATAAGCAACGCCCACAAGCCAATCAGGAGCAAGTATGCAAATTAACCCAACCAAGATGGCTGCTGCCACGGAGAGAGCAGGAGGCTTGGGTGTCCCTAGCAATGGAGGAAGCCAAGCTTTCTGCCTGCCCTGGCGAGCCCAGGCCTCCACTCAAGGCTACAAAGTTTCAATTATAGAAGATAAATAAATCCCAACAAAAATGGCAGCAGCCACAGAGCTGGAGAGAGCAGGAGGTTTGAGTTACCCCCGGTGATGGAGGAAGCCAGCAGCCCTGGCCTGCCTTGGCCTCCACTCAAGGCTACAAAGTTTCAATTATAGAAGATACGTAAGTCCCAACAAAAATGGCTGCAGCCCTGGAGCGAGCAGGAGGCTTGGTTCCACTCAAGGCTTCAAACTTTCAATTGTAGAAGATAAATAAATCCCAGATACCAGGGCCTCTGCTTGGGTCACCGGGGCATGTGGCCAGCGTGCAAATCACCACAGGCCCCTCACCCAGGCCGCCCCATGCCCCAAGAGAACCCCACCCTGATCTGGGACACCCTTCAGAGCAAACCAGCCAGTCCCCTCCCCCACCCGTGCACCAGGCCTCTATCCTATCTAATAAAGAAGTAATATGCAAATGGGCCATCACTCCAACACACAAGATGGCTGCCCCCATGTGGACACAAGATGGCCACCACAAGATGGCCAGCAGGGGAGGGCTGTTGGGAGGGACCAAGCCTGCAGGGGAGGGCAGTTGGGGGTGACCAGGCCTACAGGGGAGGGCAGTTAGGGACAAACAGGCTGAGAGTGGAGCAGTTAGGCATCAATCAGGCTGGCAGGGGAGTGGTTAGGAGGTGACCAGGCTGGCAGGCAGGAACAGTTAGGGGCAATCAGGAAGACAGGCAGGCGAGCAGTTGGGAGCTAGCAGTCCTGGATTGTGAGAGGGATGTCCGACTGCCCGTTTAGGGGGCGGGCCTAAATGGGCAGTTGGACATCCCTCGAGGGATCCCAGATTAGAGAGGGTGCAGGTTGGGCTGAGAGACACCCCCGCCCCCGTGCATGAATTTCGTGCACCGGGCCTCTAGTGTGTTTATATTGAGGAGGTTGGAAAAAAGAAGAAAAGGAATTAGAGAGACCTTTGACTAATCTGCAGCATGGAAAACATGGAAGTAATTGTCTAAGTGACTAATTTCACTGAGGAGAATTTGACTCAATTCTGTATCCTCAATTTAAATTGGAACAATAGTGGTATTAGTACAGACCTGGGATAAACTAAGAAGTACGACATTGTAAAATGACTTGTTACAGTAAGAATGACTCAGTAGATTGAGTCAAACCAAGTGATTCATCTACACAGCCTGTCAAATCATCTGACTACCATTTTGCCTGAATTTGGAGTTTACGGTCAGTTAAAGGTAGGCTTGTCTCTTCTGTTTTAGTTAACTTTTGGATGGATAGTTTATTCTGACAATAGTAGTGTTAGGGAACTTTTACAAAGACTGGGAAAGGACCTTTGGAAAGCACAGAGCTGTCACTTGGATTGCTTGGCTGAAGTTATTTTCTGAGAGAAACTTTCTGAGGAGGTAAACTTTTTTATATTGGAAAATTCTCTGAACATGTGGCTATCATATATGTTTATTTTATTGAGCACTGTAACCTTGGCACCGTGGTTGACATATTTTTGACTTTTAATAAGTATTTTTAAAATGAATGAATGAAGAAAGACAGTTCTATGCTTTTTTCAGAAGTCGTTATCTGTCAGTGAGAGACATTGCCGAAGTTTTTTTTGATATAACCTGGAAAAGTGTTCATGTCTTAAACCATTTCCAAGGTAATTCTCAAGGAGCATAATCCTGTGATATATCAAAGATTTTATCTGCAACAATCTTTAGTAACTGTGCACTCCCTCTATAGAAACAGATACCATTCTTTATTGTGCTTATAATTCAAACCTTTCTGGCTGGTGAAACAGTAAACCACCTAAGAAACAGGTAGCTGGATGGCAGCACAACACTTTGAAGTCCTTTTAGAAGCAAGAAGATGCAAGTGGATGATGCCTCCCAGGACAATTGTGCTGACTGAATATCTTCTCTTCTCACCCACATAAGTAAAATTTCAAATAACTATGGTGATAAAACCACAGCCATTTATAAGAAAGCTAGAGGCCTGGTGCATGGATTTGTGCACCAGTGGGGTCCCTCGGCCTGGCCTGCACCCTCTTGCAATCCGGGACCCCTTGGGGGATGTTGGAGAGCCGATTTCAGCCTGATCCCTGCAGGCCAGGCCGAGGGACCTCACTGGTGCACGAATCCACAAACCAGGCCTCTAGTATGCATATAAAATCTTTGGTTAATCTCTTCCTGCCCTCCTCCCTCCCGGCTTCCCCTGAGATTCATCATTCTGTTCCATGTTTCCATGCCTGTGGTTTCCGCTCCTGCATTGAGTGTCTGCCCCCTGGTGGGCAATGCTCGTCATCGCTACCAACCAACCTGGTCACTTAGGCTTTTATATATATAGAAGATTGTTGCAGTGGTTAAGTAGTTCAGTAACATGCCTTCCAGATGACTAAATGAGGATTATTGTAAGAGGGTATTTTGCATCATAATTTTGTTTTTACCCCTATTGTTAAATCCACAAGTCAACTACTTTTTCAATTATTTGGTACTTAGCTTTTTAAGAAAAAAATACTTAAACAAATCTGTCCTAAATGGGAAGGAATCTACTATTTATGTAGCTTATACTCTATTTCTAGAAGTATGCTCTTTATCTTCCTGTTAAGTGAAACATAGGTAATAATTAGGAGGTGTGCTTTACTAAAGGTAATTAATTATTTTTAAAAAACCCTAATGGTTAAGAGCTTAGGCTCAAGAATTGACTGATCTGGGTTTAAATTCTGGCTTCTCTCTTTTGTAGCTGGACTTTTGGGCTTTCTAACCTAAATTTCTCCATCAATAAACTCGATTTAATAATATTTCTTACTTTATTGAGTTTGGAGGTTTCAGTGAGATAATGCATGTAAAAACACCTAGCTTAATAATATCTGGCATATAATAAGTGGTCAGTAAATATCAATATTATTTATTATAAAGAGGTTTGCCACAGATTTTTTAAAAATGCTGTGCTCCATTTAAATGAATCAATTTACACAGAACTTTCTAAAAATTCTTATATTAGATAGGGCAAGCAATGTGTAAGAATGAATTATATTTTTTTTTCTTAAATTTAACCCATGGAGATGTGCAAGTAGAATGGGGAAGAGGGTACTCCTTCCAGGAAGATGAGTTTTTGAAATGTGTAGGCTGCTTGAGGTCCTCACAGACCAGATAAAGATATCTGGGTGAATGATGTTTACCTTACACACTGTAAAGAACAGTTCTAGTTAGCATTACCCTTATAAAGTGTGTAGCATGATAACTAATTTCATAAATGACAGCAATGCTCATTTCCACTTAGACATTTAGAGTGAGACATTGATAAGATTTGGGATATATGTTCTCATGTAGTTGCTATTTTTATTCACCGAAATTATTTGGAATGATGACTAATGAAATAAGTAGCTGACCAGAAGATTAATGATGAGCTGGTTTCCCAATAGGAGAAGGAAATATGTTTCCTAGATTGTTACCAATAAGATTCAGTTTGTTCATTTTTTTTCACACATCCATTCACCATACATTTATTGAGACTCTGTTATGGTTATTCTGCATTGCACCCTCAGCATCTAATCCAATGATTGGCATATACTGGGTGATTAACAAAGGTAGTTTGCGTGATGGGTTGAGGAATGAGTGGTAAGTGAAAAATACATGGCCTATGCCTTCTAGGACTTTATACACCAGTGGGTCAAATATAAATGGGTTGGAGGACACATAAAAAGGTTTCTTTGAGAACTTCTTTTATGCCTGTTTCCTTTGCTTTAAACTTGAGTATGTAACAGGGTGACCTATGAAGTACAGCAAGTAGGCAAATTCTAGAATCTGATATACAGAGATCTCATTCGTAGACCTGGGGCAAAGCCCTGAAATCTACATTATTTGCAAGTATCCCAGGTAATTCTTATGTATGTACCAGGCTTTGAGACATAATACATCAGTCCTTGTATTAGATCCAGAGAAAAGTATCAAATTATTGTTAATTATATTTGCATTTTTCTTTTCATTGTTGCCAACAATAACAACAACCACAACAACAGCAACAAAGAAAAGCATAACAAAGCACCCTTAGAGTGCCCCAGGGAAGGGAGAGAGGGAGGAAGCAGCGAGAGCAATTTGGTGGGCATTGTGGATGTCTTTCTGAGTCCAGGAGAATGTAGCTCCTCATCTCCTCAGTTGGACCCCTGGTGGATGAGCATGGTGACATTTGGGCAAGCCTCATACTCAGCCATTTAGGCACTCTTTGCTGTATTTTCTCCATTTTGGGGGGGATAACTTATTAGTCATATTAATTCTTATAGGTCTGATGACAAAGGGCACAAAAGCACTTTTGACCTATCTCTGACTTTCTGTTTCTCTAGTTATGGTTAACATTAGGGTAACTTAACCTTGATGATTGTAGATGCCACAAAGAAACTCACATAGATGTGATGTTCTCATACACAGTTTCAGCAAAATGAAAAATGAATGCTTACACAAAGTGGCAAGCTCAACTATTTGAGGAACTGATAGCAAATGAGTCCTCTCCTGTCACTTGGCGTCACTCTACACAGTCTAAGCATAACAATGTCAGTTAATAGAGTGTAAAAGCTAGAGCACCCCACCTGTCAGAAAGAGGATGAAATCCCCAAATCTGGTTTATTCAGGGCCCCCTTGCATTTTTTAGTATCTTGGAGGAGAAACTGAATCTCATTCTTTGAAATTTGGTAGGTAGACTTTGGCAGAGGGATTGTAGTGACTGAGTAGAAGCTGGCCATGGTCAATCCTGATCTACAGTGGAGTGAGCCGAGTGCTGGAGCATTCACCCTGCGGTAGTGAATCTTTTGGAGAACAGGCTCCTTACATCCCCAGTGTTATGTTGGGTAAAGACAAGAGAGCGTTGGCTGGAGTGGCCAGTGCTTCTGGACACAACTTTGTTGTGCAGCTCAGAAATATGGTGGTAGATTAATCTCATCAGTGGAACACATAAGCTTATTCAGTGTGGTGGCAGTTGCATCTCTCCAGCAGAAATGAGTCAAAGAAGACAGCTTCTGAAGTCAGTTATAAAGTTGGGGCCAGGAGCACAATGGCAGCGATGGGATTTTTGCTCCAGTTGCTACTGTGCGTATTGAATAGGGGCCAGCGAGAAAAGCTATTCCTTCTGTCAGTATAACACTTTGTTGTGAGACCCTCATTCTCTTTCAGACATCAGCCCAGGGTATTGGAGTCCCTCCCATAAGCTCTTTCAGTTCACAGCCACTTACTTTTCATCCGTTTCTTATATAATTCCTTAGAGTGTTCTCAGGAAAATGATTTATAAGTGGATAGAGCCTTGCTAAGGTAAATTCATTTTTTAAAAACTGATGACTTATCTCATTAAAGTTTCAATTTGCATTCATGTAATTACTAATGATGTTGAGCACCTTTTCTTATACTTTTTTGACTATTTGTTTATCTTTTTTGGAGAAATGTTTATTCAAGTCCTTTGCCCAATTTTTAATTGGATTGTTTACTTTTTGTTTTTGAGTTATATATTTTTTGCAAATATTTATTTCCATTCTGTGGATTGTCTTTATTACTTTTTTGATAGAATCCTTTGATTAAAAAAAAACTGTTTAATTTTAATGAACTCCAATTTATTTATTTTCTTGTTCTATGTACTTTCTGTGTCATATCTAAGAACCACTGCCAAATCCAAGATTTATCCTCATATTTTCTCGAAGAAGTTTATAGTTTTAAATCTTACATTCAGGTTTGTGATCCATTCTGAGTGAATGTTTGTATTGAGTGTAAGGTTAGAGCTTAATTTCATTTTTTTTTCTATTTTGGTTAATTCTCACCTGAGAATATTTTTCCATTGATGATGATGATGATGATGATTATTTTTTAGAGAGAGAGAGAGTGGAAGGGAGGGGGAGAGACACACAAAGAGAAACATTGATGTGAGAGAGACACATCAATTGGTTGCCTCCCGCAGGTGCCTGAGCAGGGCAGGAGATTGAGCCTGCAACTAAGGTACATGCCCCTGACTGGAATTGAATCCAGGACCCTTCAGTCTGTGGGCTGATGCTCTATCCACTGAGCCAAACTGGCTAGGGCTCATTTCATTCTTTTGCATGTGGAAATCCAGTTGTCCTAGTACCATTTATTGAAGAGACTATTCTTTCCATATTCAATGGCCTTAGCATCCCTGTGGAAAATCAATTGACAATAGATGTGTGGGCTTATTTCTGGATCATCAATTACATTTAATTGATATATATGTCTATTGTCCTTATGCCAGTATGGAGTTGCTTTAATTAGTGTAGCTTTGTAGTGAGTTTTGAAATTAGGAAGTGGGAGGCTTTCAACTTTGCTATTCTTTTTCAAGATTATTTTAGCTATTTAGGGTCCCTTACCATGCCATATAAATATTAAGATTAGCTTTTCCATTTCTGCAAAGACAGCTGTTGGGATTTTGTAGGCATTGAATTCAATCTGTAAATCCCTTTGGGAAATATTGATGTCAGAAAACTATTAAATCTTCCAATCCACGAACTCATATGCCTTTTCATTTATTTAGATCTTCTTTAATTTCTTTAGCAATTAGTTTTGTAGTTTTCAGTATACAAGCCTCCCACCTATTTGGTTAAATTTATTTTTAAGTATTATGTTCTTTTTGATGCTATTGTAAATGAAATTATTTTGTTCATTTTCTTTAAAATTATTCATTGTTGTGAATAGAAACATAACTTTTTGTTGTTGATCTTATAACCCACAAATTTGCTGAATTTGTTTATTAGTTCTAATAGTTTTTCTGTGGGTTGTTTGGGATTTCCTATAGATAACATCATGTCATCTGTGAATAGAGATATTTTTCTCCCTTTCCATTTGCAAGTCTTTTATTTCCTTTTTTTGGGGGGGGGAGGGGGACTCATTATTCTGGCTAGAACTTCTGGTACAATGCTGACTGGAAGTGGTGAAAGTTAGCATCATTTCTTATTTCTGATCTTAGGAAGAAAGTTTTTAGTTTTTCAGTATGATATTAGTCATGGGCTTTTCAAATATTTCCTTTATAATGTTGAAGAAATTCCCTTCCATATTTCTATTTTTTTTGAGCATTTCTATTATGAAAGGGTGTTGGAGTTTTTCAAATGCTACAATTTAGATAATAATGTATAATTTTGAAAAGGAAATTTAATAAACACTGCCTTTATAATTATTCAAAGTGTGTGTACACATTTTTGGGGGAACACCCTATTTTTCCCCCATTTGTTTTATTTATGTGGTGTGCTATATTGGTTGATTTTCATATGTGGAACCATTTTTACATTCTTGGAATAAATTCCATTTGATTAAAATACTACAGGATTTTGTTTGTTAGCCTTTTGTTGAGAATATTTTTGCATCTATAATTATCAGGGGTATTGATCAATAGTTTTCTTGCAATATCTTTGTCTGGTTTTAATGTTGGACTTTTAGAATGAGTTAGGAAGTTTCTTCCTTTTCCATGTTTTAGAAGAGTTTGAAAGAATTGGTGCAAATGCTTCTTTAAGTGGTTAGTAGAATTCACTAGTGAAGGGATCTGGTCCTGGGCTTTTCTTTGTTTGGTTGGTTTTGATTATTTTTTAAATCTCTATTGTTGAAACTATTACAGATGTTCCTTCCCCCTCTCCCCATTAACCCCTTTTAGCCTGCACTCACTTTCACCACACTATTGTCTGTGTCCGTGGGTTCTGCATACAAGTTCTTTGGTTAATCTCTTCTCATCACCCACCTACCCCCACCTTCCCTCTGAGATTTGTTGGTCTGTTTCATGCTTCTATGTCTTTGGATCTATTTTGTTCATCAGTTTATTTTGTTTATTAGATTCCACATATGAGTGAGATCATGTGACACTTGTTTTTATGACTGGTTTATTTCACTTAGTATAATGCTCTCCAAGTGCCTCCATGCTGTCTCAAAGGGTAAGAGATTCTTCTTTTTTTTACTGCTCTATAGTATTTCATGGTGTAAATGTACCATAGCTCTTTTTATCCACTCATCTATGATGGGTAGTTGGGCTGTTTCCAGATCTTAGTTATTGTAAATTGCGATGCTATGAAAATAGGGGTGCATATATATTCTTTCTGATTGGTGTTTCAGGTATTTTAGTATATATTCCTAGAAATAGGACCACTGGGTGAAATGGAAGTTCCATATTTAATTTTTTGAGGAAATTCCATACTGTTTTCCATAGTGGCTGCACCAGTCTGCATTCCCACCAGCAGAATACTAGGGTTCCCTTTTGTCCACGTTCTCACCAGCATTTGTCATTTGTTGATTGGTTGATGGTAGCCATTCTGACAGGTGTAAGATGACACCTCATTATTGTTTTGATTTGCATCTCTCAGATGATTAGTGACTTTGAGCATTTCTCATATGTCTCTTGGTCATTTGTATGCCCACTTTGGAGAAGTGTCTATTTAAGTCCTTTACCCATTTTTTAACTGGATTGCTTGTCTTCCTTTTGTTAAGTTGCATGAGTTCCTTATATATTTTGGGTATTAACCCTTTACCAGATGTATCATTGCCAAATATGTTATCCCATATAGTGGGCTTCCTTTTCATTTTTTAATGGTTGGTTTTGATTCACCTTAGTGGTCTTTAGTATTAGCTTAAAGGACTCTCATTAGCATTTCTTGTAGGGAAGTTTTACTGTTAATGAACTTTCTCAGGTATTCTTTTTCTTGGAATGTTTTAAATTCTCATTCATTTTTAAAGGATAGTTTTGCAATATATATAGAACTCTAGGGTGACAGTTTTTTTTTTTCTTTCAGCAATCAAAAATATCACCCAGTTTCTTCTGGTCTCCATGCTTTCTAATGAGAAACAGATTGTTAATATTATTGAGACTTCCTGTATGTGATGAATCCCTTTCCTCTTGCTGTTTTCAAGATTCTCTTTTATGTCTTTTGATTATAATGTGCCTGCTTGCGGATCTCTTTGAATTTATCCAACTTGGAACCCACTGAGCTTCTTGGGTATGCAGATTCACATCTTTCATTAAATTTTGGAATTTTCAATCGTTATTTGTTCAAATATTCAAATTTTACCTTCCACCCCTGGGACTACCATTGTGTATATGTTGGTATCCTTGATGGTGCCCTACAGCTCTCTTAGGCTCTGTTTATTTTTCTTCATTTATTTATTTTTCTTCTCAATTGGATAATGTCAATTGACCTATCTTCAGGTTTGTTAATTCTTTCTTTTGTCTGCTCAAATCTTTGTTTAACCCCTCTAGTGAATATTTCATTTCAGTTATTGTAATTTTTATATCCAGAAATTTCTTTTGGTTCCTTTTTATAATTTCAATTTTTTATTGATATTCTTTATTTGATGAGACATTGTTCACTTGGTTTTCTTTATCTCTTTGAGTCCATTTAAAACAGTTGACTTAAATTCTTTGTCTACTAAGTCCAATGTTTGGGCTTCCTCATGGACAATTCTATTAATTAATTTTTTTCCTATGAGTGAGCCATACTTTCTTGTTTCTTGCATGACTTGCAAATTTTATTGAAAAAAAGAACATTTTATTGTTATAATGTGGCAACTATGGAACGCAAGTGAACTCTTTCATCTGTGTGCTGCTTGTTGTAGGTTGTTAATATTTGTTTGTTTAGGGACTTTTCTAAACAATTTTTGAAAATTCTGTATTCTTTGATTTGTGTAGCCATTGAAGTCTCTGTTTCATCAGCTAGTGATTTGACAGAGACTTCTTAAACACTGAAATAATAGCATCTTTTTTCATTTAGTATTTGTCTAGATGCTGTAAGTTTTTGATTAGTTTACAGAGTTCCAAACAAGGTAATTATAACAGTTTTTGTGAACTTATTCATTACTCTGTGGGAAGACAAAAATTAGGATTTTTTTCCTTCTGCCATGTTTGTTGACAACACCTGTTCCTGCTTTCTTCTTAATCAGCAAAAGTTTTTTGTTTTTTTTTAAAGCATACTTATATTTGGCTGAATAAGGGCCACCAACGAAATCCCTAGGACCTGCAAATGTTACCTTATAAGAAAAAAAGGTCTTTGCAGGTGTGATTAAATTAAGGATTTTGGCAAACAAAGATAATCCTGCATTATATAGAATTATATCATAAAAGAAAGAGAGGGGGATATTTCAAAGTTACACCCAGAAGAAGTCAGTCTGACCACAACAGCAGTGATTGGAATGATGTAATCAGAGGCAAATCATGCCAGTAGCCACGAGTAGCTGAAAGAGGTGGAAAAACATATTTTCCACTATAGCTTGTGGAGGGAGTGTTGCTCTGCTAACACCTTGATTTTGGGCTCAGTGAAACTGATTTCAGACCTCTGGACTTCAAAACTGTGAGAGAATAAATTTCTGTTGTTTTAAGTTACCAAGTTTGTGGTAATTTTTTTTGCAGTAGACCTTGAAAAGGAATACTTACCCTTCCCCCAGAATTGGGAATACAAACTATTCCCACTATGCCTACCCTCCAAAGGAAGCTGCCTTTAGTGATATTTTGACATATATGTAATTTACACACACACACACACACACACACACACACACACACACACACAGGAGCTATAACTGGCACTTTCCTTACTAAAAAATTGAAAAAGAAATACAAATTTAATCTTTGGCTTGGCATTCCTTCATGAGGCCATTCCATATTCTATATATTTTGTACAACTAGAAGTAAGCTGTAAAATAATTAATAATTATTTGGTATTTAGTCCAACTGAAAGGGAGCTCAGTTCAAGTCAAGGTTTTATTTTTCTGTATTTCATTAAGACAATATGTAAAAGGATAATTATAATTTGATTTGTTAACTACCATAACAGTATTAGCAAAACCTGTGGAATCACAGAGAAGGGATTTGATACTTAGGGAAACTAGAGATATTTTCTCAAAGATGTTTCATTTGAGTCAAATCTAAAAGGATGCCAGAAGTTTTCCAAACAGGTAATGTATGAATATGAAGCACTATGTGTAGAAGTACCAAGGTGTGGAAGGATGTGACATATTTGAAGGATTTAATGGAAAGTTTTACTTGGTTGGAAGGAGGAGGTAAGGAAAAATGGATGCTGCTGCTGGAAAAGTAGATTGACACCAAACTGCAGAAATTTTTCATGCTTTGATAAAGGATTTGATGATTAATTTATAGGAAAGTTATAGCCAATAGAAATTTCAAAGCAGAGA
This sequence comes from Corynorhinus townsendii, assembly GCA_026230045.1. Lineage (NCBI taxonomy): Eukaryota > Metazoa > Chordata > Mammalia > Chiroptera > Vespertilionidae > Corynorhinus > Corynorhinus townsendii. Next base: position 164,044,290 of record JAPDVU010000002.1, on the reverse strand, counting down.
AGAAAGGTGATTTGGAGGTGGTATGGGCGACTGACTGAATCAGAAGCTTAGAGGTAAAAGAAAACAGCTTGAACTAAAACATTGATAATGGGATGAACTTGGGGATTAGATTTGAGAAACAATGCTAACATAGAATTAAGGGTGACTAATTGGATTTTGGGGTACAGGTAGAATAGTGAGGTTGACATTAAGGAAGCTGATAATTCTGTTGGCTAGTATATTGCTATGATCTGAATGTTTATGCTTCCCCTCCTCACATGTTGGAATCCTAATACTTAATGTGATGGGGTTAGGAGGTGAGGTCCTTGGGAGGTGATTAGGACATGAGGGTGGAGTCCTTATGAATAGTTTTAATGTTCTTATAAAAAAGATCTCACAGACCTCCCTAACTCCTTCTGCTATGTAAGTATACAACAAGAAGTCTGCAACCCAGAAGATGGCCCTTAACCAACTGTGCTGATACCTTGATGTCAGACTTGCAGCCTCTAATTGTGAGAAATAAATTTTTGTTGTATATAAGCTACTGAGTCTGTGGTATTTGTTATATTAGCCCAAATGGGCTAAGACATTTGCATAACTGAAATATCTTATATTAGTGTTTTTTTACATACATGGAAGATGAGGGTTGAGTCTGAATATCTTTTTGATCAAGATAACTTGAACTTGAGAATTCAGAGCATGGAAATCAAAGTAATTTGATCATCACTCTCTGGAATTAGATCAATCAATAATTACCATTAATGGTAATTATTGATTGATCTAATTCCAGAGAGTGATGATGAATGTTGGCTGTCAGAACTCAATTATTCTTATTATTTATAATCTCAAATAATTATATACTTCGATGTGGACCAGGAGCTGAGAAATAGATTGAGGAGCCTAGGTCAAAACTTTCCTATTAAAGAAAAATGAGTTATGTATGCATTTGTCAATTAAAAGAAATAAAAATAGTATGTTATTTTAACAGGATGGTTACATACTCTCAAAAAGTTTTGGAGACAATTTTTACAACACTGGCCATGGAAGTGGAAATATATATCATAACTACTTAGGTCAATGGTTGGCAAACCACGGCTGGCGAGCCACATGCGGCTCTTTGGTCCCTTGAGTGTGGCTCTTCCACAAAATACCACGTGTGGGCGCGCACATACAGTACGATTGAAACTTCGTGGCCCATGCACGGAACTCGGTTTTCAACCTGGGCGAGTCTATTTTGAAGAAGTGGCGCTAGAACACTCTAGGGGCCAAAGAGCCGCATGTGGCTCGGGAGCCACGGTTTGCCGACCACTGACTTAGGTTGTTTGGGTTTTCTCTATTATATTTTTTATATATAAATGTGAAAAATCTATGAAAATTATGATATCAGAATAACACATTAGAACATAATTTCTTTCTTTATAGAATAAAATACATGTCATTAATAAAAGATGATCTTCTATACAGTAGGTCCTCAGGTTACATCGGAGATCCGTTCTTACGGCCCAACATAATGCGATTTTCGCTGTAAGTCGAACCCACCTATGTAAGCACGTACGTCACTCACATGGAGCGCATACACAGCAGTAATGAAGTGACACAGTAAAAAAAATTTTTTTAAGAAAGATAACAATTTCTGACCTTTACTTGTGGTAAGTAAATAATAAAAACAAAGCACATATGTACATACTTCGAAATGATGGAACTTTTTTTTTAATAAATAAATGGGAGATGGTGACATAACTGTGAAAAAATGTACATAGAGTCGGATGTAACCCGAGGACTGCCTAGAGTGCTCCTTTTACTACCCAATCTTCACACCTCATAATTATTCCTAAAAATTGTTTCCCTTTTCATGTCTGCCAATATTTATTAGTAGAGTGCCTGATCATTGCTTAGTGATACCTGATACCATTGACATTTTACTAGTTTTATAAACTAACCCTCATTAGGTAAATCAGGGACACTGACATAAATAAGTAAAACTGAATTGAAATTGATAAATATTTGTCAAAAATTAAAGAATAAAAGTATCATAATGATTTGTGAAATCTGGTCATTCAAAAAGTGCTGGTTATCTTTACTCAGATTTAGAAGGACCTATATGCATGATTGCATTCACTTAGCTAAATTCTTGTATAATTTTCTATTGCTGCTGGAGATTAGGATATGTACATCTTTGGGAGACATTATTGTGTCTACTATATCTACAAAAATAGAATTTAATGAAAATTTGGAATAGAAATTATGTAAATGTAAATAGACATATGTGTATACTATTGCTCAAATTCATATTCTGTTTAAGAATGTGATTGGTTACCTCATTTTAAAAATAGTCACTGTGCCGAAACCGGTTTGGCTCAGTGGATAGAGCATCAGCCTGTGGACTGAAGGGTCCTGGGTTCGATTCTGGTCAAAGGCATGTACTTGGGTTGCCGGCACATCCCCATTGAGGGGCATGCAGGAGGCAGCTGATTGATGCTTCTCTCTCATCGATGTTTCTACCTCTCTATCTCTCTCCCTCCCTCTCTGTAAAAAATCAATGGAATATATTTAAAAAAAAATAGTCACTGTGTTCTGATGTTAAAGTATGAAAATAAAGTAAAGAGACAAACAAGGAGAAAAGGTTTTGAAATTAATTAGTTTTATAGTTTTACATGTTTAACACCAATATTACAAGTGTTTGCAGTTATTTACTTCCCTCCACTAGTATGAGCTCCTACGGGGAGGGTCAACATATTTGTTTTTTCACATGTTGTATAAATAAATGAATTTTATTTATTATTTATTTATTTTTTTGCATTTTAAATGTTAATTGTTGTAATGATATTAAAATGTGTCTCTTTATCTTCAATATTTAACTCACTTTGTGAGCCTTGTTACATAATCAGCCAGGTGCTAAGTACTAGGGAAGAAGGTAGAGGGTGGGTAGAACACAGAATGATTAGTAACAATCTCAGACTTTCAGAGTTCATGATTGTGGGAATCTCAGACTTTCAGAGTTCATGATTGTGGGAAGAAGGTAGAGGGTGGGTAGAACACAGAATGATTAGTAATAATCTCAGACTTTCAGAGTTCATGATTGTGTTGGAGATGTAGATGTCTAAAACCTGCAGGAGGGACATTATGGAGGATGTGAAGAGCACAAAATGAGAACAGAGGGAGCTTACTCTTCCTGGGACACTCAAGGAAGGCTGCACAGAGAGACTGACATGTGACCTGGGTCTTTGGGAGGAAGGGAGTTGGCCAGAAAAAGAACAGGGTCAGTGACATTCCAGGAAGATGAAAAATCATAGGCAAGACAGGAAAGTGGCAGAGTGTGTTGCATGTAGTATTTGAATAGAAGTAGATGTCTCAACAATGAAATATAATTTATTGTTTATTTAAAGTGTAACAGGTTAGGAAAATAGTTTATTTAGATCACATCAGATTAACTATTAGTTTTATGCAAATAACAAATGAAAAAATATCCAAATACATCATATAGATATGATAAAAATATAGTGGAATATAGAATGTTCACTTCATTTTGGCACTACCCGACTGTGAGGCCTTGGCCAAATTAATTGCTTAGTAAAATAAAAGGGCTGGGCAGGTGAATTTTAAGAATCTTTCTAGCCTAATATCTATGAAACAAAACAAACCAGCAACTCACTCCAGTTTTTCTTTTTGACCGAGAAGTCTGGTAAAGTTAAATCATTTAGATGGTTCATGCATGTGACAGCAAACACGGACACTTTGTTCATCATTTCCACATGGCCTGTTGGTAGCCATTATAGGGTGTTTTGCCTGGAAATGTCTCCTAAAATATTGCAAAGAATGAGAATCGAAACAGCATGTTGCAATGAAACATTTGTTAGGATGATTTTGTGTGTGTGTGTGTGTGTGTGTGTGTGTGTGTGTGTGTGTGTGAAAAACCCAATTTATCATCTCCTCTGTCATCTACTCTACTTTTTTCTCAAGGATCTGTATGCCTTCACACAGGTGACTGCTCTGTCAAATATATTTTATCCTAGTTGGGCTTGCATTTTGGTATTTTTTTTCCAGGAGTACATGAGACAGGTAGATAAGTGATTTTTGTTTTGTTTTGTTTTTTGAAATTTGTAAGATATTCACATGTGCCAAATTTTCTTATATCTGAGCTTTTAGCTGCTTCTTTTTTCCTTAGCCTTTTGCAGGCTTCTTGACAAAAATTTTGGATTTTAGATTTTATGGTAGTCTAACATTCACATTGCTAACACGCCTGAATTTTAATAATAAGATCTTTTTGACATGATGTATTTTAATACATAAAACATCTGTTGATAATCAGTGAAACTGGTAACAGAAGTACTATAATAGCTACCTCTGGAGTACGGCCTTAAGGTGTATTAAGCCAGCTGACCTTCTCTGAGGTACAAATTCCTGATTATAACATCTAATTGTACCTGGCTTGTAACTCAACCTAATAATGTGATATCGCGCCATCTATTCTGATGTCCTTTAAGGAAAATCACAGACATCACTTACTAGTAAATGTACTGTGTATATTAGTTTTCTATTGCTGTTATAACAAATAACCACAAACTTAGTGACTTAAACAATACAAAATTATTATCTTACAGTTCTGGAGGTCAGAAGAATAAAATTATCTCACCAAGATAAAATCAAGGTGTTGTTGGCAGGGCTTTGCTCTTTCTAGGGATCTAGGGGAGAATCTGTTTCCTTGCCTTTTTTAGTGTCTGCCCTCATTCCTTGGCTTATGGACCCATTCCCCCATCTTCAAAACCAGGAATGGCAGTCAAGTCTTTGTCACGCTGCATTATTCTGGTTCTCACCTTTCATCATCACATTCCTCTTCTGACTCTTCTGCCCCACTCTTCCTTTATAAAGACCCTTTTAAATATTGGACCCCACCTTGACAATCTAGGATAATCTTCTCGTTTTAAGTCCATTAATTTAATCACATCTGTGAGGTCCTTTTCACATATCCTGGGGATTAGGATATGCACATTTTTGGGGAGTTTAGCCTGCCTGTCACATCATGTGAATATTCTAAGTAATTTCCTTATAGATAATTTTAATTTAACTTCAATTATAGAGTCCTATAACGAGAATAGAAAATACATAAGTTTTGGACTTGACAGATCATGGCAGAAATCATGGCTCCTTACCTAACAAACTGTAAACCTTGGGAAAGGAAAATGGGATAATAAATGTATACCTTGCAGAGTTGCCATGAGGATTAAATAAAATAATGAAAAAAGAGGATCCAGTCCAGTGCCTGACACAAAGGAGACACTAACTAAATGGTAGTTAAAGGTAGCTATCATGATCATTAACAGAATTTTGAAGCTAAGACAAACCCCAGAGATGACTGTATCCAGTGCTTTATTATACTGTATTCAGCAGCAGAACTACATTCATATAGTCCCCCATAAAATTTTAGAGTATCATGAAAACCTCAATCTATAAAAAAAGATAAAAACAATAGATAGGTCTCTTGGGTGGAATAAGTTTCCTTCTTCTCCTTGTCTTCATTGTCCTTCTCCTCCTCTTCCTCTCCCTTTTCTTTTTTTCCCACAGACAATCCATAGCTGTTTCCAGACCCTGGTCTCTATAGTCTGGGGAGAACAGCTTGAAAGCCATCTATCTAGTCTGACCTCTGATTTTGCACTGGAAGAAAAAGAGGCACAGAGAGGTTAAGTGACTTCCAAGGTTACACAACTACTCAATATAAGAAGAGGTATCAGTGTTTGATATTCTATTCTTAGTCCAGTGCTCTCTTTCTACCATGATGGAGGTGGGGAACCATGGAGAGTGACTAGAAAGCTGTTGGAGAACTGAAGATGGTTAGAAAAGTAATTTAAGGCAAAATACCCTAAATGATGGCAAAAATAAGCCTGTCTCTTGCTACAGATTCTGTATATTGCAACAACAGTACTCCGAAGTACAGAATTTGGCACATCATCAGCACCACATAAAAGGAATGTTGTTTGTGAGATGCACTAGATGAGAAACAGCTTCCCTTCAGCACACAGTGTTAGGAATTTTGTTTGAAGTCTAGGGTTCTCCACAAAGATTTAGAATTTAGATTCCAGAGAGCCAGGGCACTGAGGAAAAGCTCAGGACACACTGGTAGGACAAGGCAAGTACCGGCAAAGCAGAGTGTGATTGTCTTCTGCTGCCCAGCTAGGTGCAGGAAGACCAGATGTCTTTGTTTTCAATTTCCCTTTCATCTCTGGGGTCAGAGTGTGCTCTCTAGCAGGTGATCTGAATAAGAGACAGAATCAACTGCCGGCCAGATTATGCTATAAAAACAATTGTAGTTTAGCCCAGTCCTGAAACACAGAATTTCATCCTTAGCGGTCCTTTAAAAATCAACAGTCCAATGAAACAGTGTAGGCCTTGTCCATAATTAGTGCAGAACCAATAGGTTACTAGTCTTAAAATCAATGTCACTTGACTCTAGGACAAATTATATTTAATTATTGCATGAATAAGCATAAAAGTAAACACTGAATTATGTTTTCATGGTCACACTCAATATGATATCTTGAAGTGATACTTCAGGTATACAAACAAGAACATGTCTATTACCTGGACAATAAATTCTGCCCACAGTAAAGACTCTTTCACAGTGAAAGTGCTTAGCTCAGGTTATCCAGGGGCATAAATATTATAGATGACTGTTGAAATCTTCAGGAGGACATAAAAACATGAATTAATATTTTTGTCAAAAGACTGGTTCATTTAGCAAAAAATGGAAACAACAAAAAACACATGTAAAATCTACCCACTTGGCGGTTTAAGTTTACTTTTCATTCTGATTGATTGTATTTTTGTGTCACCTATTACTAATGAATTGTCTGGGAGAGGTGGCTGGTAGGAAACTTGAGACTAGGTGTTTTCTTTTTAAGATTTATTAATTTATTAATATTGATTTTTCTTAAAGGGCAGTCTAGTACAGTGTTATAATCACATGAACATAAGATTAATTTGGCTTGGATTAGAGTTTTATCTCACTTTAGCACTTAATAGCCTTAGCAACCTAACAACTCTAAGATAGCTATCTGCAAGATAGTATGTTCCTTGTCCAGTTTTTAAGAGTCTTAAGTAAAATATTTATGTTAAAGTTTTTGTGTGAAATAATACAGGCTGTTAGTTTTTGTTTCCCTACTATGTGTGAGATACCTCTTCCAGTAAGACTTGAGCTGGTGACAGGATGTTTTCCTTATTCCTTATGTGTGCAATCTGCTTCATGTTTCATGTAGAACTGGCCATTGTCTCTTATTTAGAAGGTGTAAATTAGTCTTTCATGGGTAATATTTTACTCATATCCAATTATTCCAATGTTACAGAGATACATCCCTTTTTTTAACTTGCCATGAAAATTTTCACTCATACCTTGACTTGACTTTTGTCTGCTTTCTTCTATTTTTTTTCTTTTTTGAATGATTTTCTCCATCCTAAGAAAGAACAATTCAAGATGCAGAAGGAGAAAGCCATCCATGTAAAGCTATACAACAGCTTATTATAGAAATAAAAACAGCAGTAGGAAATGTTTGTAGAAATCCACCTAAGAAAATAATTGCTAGGAAATCATAAAAATAGTTATGTCTTCAATATGTCTAAAGGCACAATTAATTATGAAATATACTTGACTTATAACACAAGGTAGTAAGTAGAAGAAAATGATATACAGTGATATGGAACATAAAATGAAGAATTTATATAATGGTTCTACATACAATTTCAATGTGTGCACGTGGTTTTCCCACACTTGCAAAAGAAATTCTTGGACCCCAGCTGGGTGTCCTACAATTCAACTCAATTATGACACATCCCAAAGGTTAAGGGCTCTATTCAGTCCCACAAAACTGTCTCCTTCCCCTTCAGATGCCAATCAAAATCCAGGTTGTCACCTATGCTACTGACCTAATGGCTGTAGATTGAAGGTTCAACGATTGCCATTCCTAGCTCCCTTGGATTTAATTAATTTGCCAGAGCAGCTCACATAACTCAGAAAAAATATTTTAGATTATAGGTTTATTATAAAAAGACATAACTCAGGAGCAGCCAGGTGGAAGAGATGTATAGGACAAGATGTGGCGAAAAGGAGCGGAGCTTCCATGCCCTCTCTGAACATGACACTCCAACCTGAAAGCTCTTTAAACCTGGTCTTTTTCTGTTTCTAAATGGAGGAGGCTTCATTACATAGGCATGATTGATTAAAAAATCATTGGTCATTGGTAACTGAACTTCATCTCCAGGCCCTCTCCCCTTTCTGGAAGATAGGAGCATGGGACTAAAATTTCAACTCTCTAATTATGAGATGGGTTCCTTTATTGACCAGCCCCCATTCTTTCCAAAACCTCATTAACATAACAAAATACATTTCAATCATTTTCATCAGAAGACCTTCCAAGGTTTTAGGAGTTCTGTGCCAGAAACATAAAACCAATTATATATTTCTTATTATGAATTATGGTATTATATTATATTGGAAAAGATACAGATTTAATAAAGAATAGAGAAGAGATAGTCTATACATAAAGTATCTAGGTGGAAATCCATGGTAGAGTTTACACACGCTTTGAAAATTATAATTAAGATAAAAGTGAGAACATCAGAGAAGAACTACCATTTTGAGATTTTATTAGGGACAATATGAGCAGACAGAAAAAGTGATTAATATTCCTGTAATACAAAATATAAGATTGATAGCAGATTGGGTATCAGAGTTGGGGGCACTTTGACTGTCAGGACATACACTGAAAGTCTTATTCAGCTAAAACAAGAACATCTATTGAAGAATATTGGACTTATGTTGCTGACAGTTTCATTTCTCAATAGATATGAGAATTGACCTGGTTAAAGAAGTGGTAATAACAAGAACTGTATGACAAAGTGACTGTCATCTTAGTGCCCAGATCTCTGGGTTCATAAAATAAACATTAGCTATAAGGGAACTGAGTGTTTGAAGATACATTAAATAAGATTATGCATGTCCAACACTTAGTATAGGTTTTGGGTAGATATTAAATTACTTCTTAGAGTTTCAGTGTATAGCAGTGTATGTGGGAATGTCAGTGCTTCTAGATCTTTGACTTTAGAAAGGACAAAATGTCTTGCATTTAACAAAATACTTTTCTAACTTGTTAACTATAAAATATTTTGCTTAAATTTCAATTTATTTGATTACTAATAAGGAAGACCATCTGTTTACATGCTTATTGGCTTCTTTCTTTGATTTTTTTCTTGAACTTTATTGTGTCTATATTTTCCAGCTGAGTTGTAAAAACTTTATATAAAGATTATTAAATATTCATGAAAATATTAATATGTAAACATTTAAAAAATTTTTCTTGAAAATTTTGTGTATATGGCATTTTCTGGTGCACAGTGGTCTTGAGTTTTAAGTATGCAAGTTAATTTCTTTATTTCTGCCTTTGGTGCCAGTGCCATGTTTGGGAAGGCTTGCCCTCCATAATTTTTCAGGTGAATATTTACGTACTGAAGTGTAATGCTTGTGGTGTTATGTGAAGCAGAATTTCTCAATTATCTTTATGTGTTTTTTAAAAATACATTTTATTGATTTTTTACAGAGAGGAAGGGAGATAGAGAGTTAGAAACATCAATCAGCTGCCTCCTGCACGCCCCCTACTGAGGATGTGCCCGCAACCCAGGTACATGCCCTTGACTGGAATCGAACCTGGGACCTTTCAGTCCGCAGGCTGACGCTCTATCCACTGAGCCAAACCGATTTCAGCTATCTTTATGTTTTTAACATCATTGTCAAGGAAAGCAAACTTTGGACTAGAAATATAAAGTGTACACTAGAGAAACAAATTTTCAGGAAGAGTAAAGAAACTGGTTAAGTGACTTCAAATTTTTTTCCTGTCTTGAATTAGCTAGCATTCTGAGACAACCAGTAAAAGACTAGAAAATGACTAGAGAAACTCCTAATTTTAGTTTTTCTTGAATAGTTTTCGAAGAAGTAGAGCAAATAGAGTGGCAACAAATAAACATGGTTTTGCTTTTCAAAAAGGGCCAGAGGGAGATTTTGCAGATGTTAGACTGAGGGCTTGGTACAGGAAAATTTCTATGTGTTATTAAAAGGGTGCTTGTGATTAGTAGGAACCAGTGTGGCTTTGTTGAAAAAAGCTCATATTTGGCTTACATTAATGCTTTTTTTTCTTAAACATTAGAATAGAGAAATGGTGGTTTGGATATTTGTTAAATTACATAAATGTGTAATTGTCAGACAATAACCAAAGTTACTATAAATGAATTAATTTGAGCTTAAGGGAAATAGTGGCAAAATTCTCCCACTGGTTTAAACTGTTCACATTTTATCAATGACCTCAGAATAGGTATTTGATACTTACTCAATTTGCCTTAGATAAGTAGTAGAAATAACTTGTGTGAGAGACTTCATATAAAAATATAACAAGATCTACTATGATGAAGTTTGATGAAAATAAATGTAAATTATATATATTTTTTTCACTAACTAAATGGCATAACTGGTAGATTGAAGCCCATCTAAAAATTATCTAGAAGTTGTCAGTAACTTCAATGTGAATCAGCATATGGCTACCAAGAAAGCCAACTCTAATAGTTGTTGCATTAGGAATATTACAGTGTCCAGAATGAGGGAAGTAGTAGTCATTTATTATTTAATATTTGCCAAGTTCCACATGACGTATTATAATGACAAGTATTAAACACAAATAAAGAAAGATTGATGCACAGTGTCTGGGTGGGGGACAAGGAACCATGAGAGTTGGGGTGAGGGTTGTCCTCAGACATTTGAAGAACTATAATGTAGTGAATGTTGTGTTAGGTTCAGTGGTGGACCTAATGTGATGATAGGTTTCAGCTCAACACAATGAAGAATTCTGTAGAGTTCTTCTGAATTGAAGAAGCAAATATTTAAGAATGGACTAGCCAATTACTCAGGCAGTCATGCTACAGAGAATGAGTAGTTTGCCCAATTGACCCTTTTAAATCTGAGACTCCAACTTAATGAACTTCTCAGGTTTTTCAACACACATTGAGAGGCATTCCTTAAGCCTCTGGTTTCATCTAATAAGAAGGTAGGCTGCATTTATAGCACTGGTCACCTTGGGCAGGGGATACTAAGTAAACTATGCAGAGCAGATCTCTGGAACCAGCCCAAGGTGCCCAGATCTCTGGGTCACAAGATAAACTTTATCCTTTTGTGGCTGAGTCTGTAACCACATTTAAAAAAAAATATGAACAATAGAGGCCAATAGTTAAGTTTTGCAAGTGTGGTTAAGTATAACAAGCATGGCAAGTTTGGAAAATAGCTTGAAATAACAAGCTTATATTCTGAAATACTTGAATTAACTGCAGCCTGAAACAATCTTAATTTCTGTTACAGCTTTAGTCACCACAGTTTTTACATTTACGCTATTAATCATTTCAATTACCTTAATTTCTCGAACAACATCACATTTTCTCTGGTGCTTTCAATTGAAAAATTGAATCCATAATGACTAAGAAAGACCATTGCTTGTCCATAATTAGCCTTCTAAGATCACTGCATTGGGGAAGGCTGGATGGGAGCATGGCTCATCTCTCAAGGTTTTTCCCTATACACTGGACACCACTATGTATGGGGATGGAAATGGGGACAAAAAATGACAGCAACACTGTGAATGGGAGGATAAACAAAAACTAGCAGTGCATTCTCTCCCCCGTCGTCCCCCACCTATGGGAGGAATGGATAGGAGGCATTGCAATTTGAGAGTTAAGGATAATTTGTGAGGGCTGAATGAAATAATGTATGTAACACAAGACTTAGTAAATGCTTGATACACAGTAAGCATTCAGTAAATGATGGTTATTATTAGGATTGTGATTGTCACTACTAAGCAGATGGTGTAGGGTTGCAGCCACTTAAGATGATTTAGCTGTTTGGGGGGTAGGGAGACCTTATTTGGAGAGCACAATGTGGCTGGGTTAGAGCTCAAGGCTGATCAGCTTTCTAAGAAGTGAGGACAATTCTCCTATCCGAGTTCTCTAGTCCCCATCCATCCTGCCATTCTAATCCTTTCAGC